>JWHW01012326.1:64313-79806 GCA_000931545.1 Papilio glaucus
CGCTTAGTTGGAATCGTTCAACGAAAATGTAGTCAATAGTTAATGATTGGTTGTAATAAGTAGTGAATAATATTCCCCAGGAGGGTTGACGTCAGACAGGCGGCGGGCCGTAGTGACTGTAGCCAAAACCCATACAGTATGGACTACAGTCACTGTGCTGACTACATAAGTGGGAAAAGGGCAGGGAGATGAATAACAAATGAATAAATAAAAATAAATATACGCTCACGCCCGTAACCCACAGGGGTAGGCAGATATTATGGATTTCCATTTGGCGTGATCCTGGCACACCTTTCTCGTTTCTTCTACATTTTTTTATTCGTCTCTAACTAGCGAATAGTGGGAGTATAAAACCATAATGTAATGTAGCAGTTATATGATACTACTAGAATAAACCTTAGAAAGAGAACTAATAGAAACCTTCATACAGATGCCAAAGAATAAATTCTTATTTTAAGTGTAAAACGAATTCAACGAAATACTAGGTCTGGATATACAAAATGTTAAATATTTGTCCATTTCTGTGAAGCGACCTCGCAGATTCCCTCCATAGAGCGACCTGTAGACATTACGTTATTTGTACTACAAATTGCTTTTAGTTAACAAAACAACCACTTTGTTTCCATAACATTGACAGAGTAAATTACAAAAACGTGAAAACAGTTAATTTAGTTAAAATCATATTTGTTATTTATAAAGAATATTTAATTCATACAAATACGATAATTGAAATATTACTAAAGTAGTCAGCATTGCTCTGTTTAACTTTATCGAAGTAAGATAATTTTAAACCTTCTTAATTCCTCATATTTCAGTTTTTACAGGTTTTTTTTGTTTGAACGAGAAGACAAGTATAATTAGTATCAGTTGATATGCCAAGAGCCAAGCCAAGAAAAATATTCCAGCACCGTATTGCTGGAATATGTTTACATATAATAAAAATGTAACTGTCTGTACATGGAAGATATTTAAGAATAACTATTATTGGGGCCCTTATAAACGAAATAAAACCCAAAAGAATGATTATTAGAATTTTTCTCTGTCTGTATGTCTGTCTGTTTGTCTGCGTTTGTTACCGCCAATCTCAGGAACAGCTTAACCGATTTGGGTGCGATCACTCAACATTTAGCGTTTGTTTTATCTCAATCGGTTTATAAAAAAAGTAAAATCAATTTAAAGAACTATGTCAAACATTTGTTCGATCAAAATGCTAAAAAATAGATGTTTAGTTGTATAGGTTGAACATTTAGTTATATATGTTATTTATTATATGTATAGATTATATTATGATCTTAAAAATAATGATGATTGAAAGTTTATATAAAGTTTACAACAGGACAGTTTCTGAGATTTTGCAAGCATCAGCTAGACACATTGTGCATTGAGATATTCATAGCACACTCGTAATGGTAATAGCTATATTTGGTAACGCAGTATTAACACATATATAGACGATTTTAGAAATTACGTATTTATTCTTATGTAAAATGTTTTGTTAGGTTCAGGTAATAGCTTATTATTCCCAAGGAGTGTTGGCGTTAGGCAGGCGGCCGGCCGTAAAAACTGTAGCCAGCACCTATATAGTATGGAATACGGTCACAGTTTAAACAATCATATGGGACATACTGAGTCGACCCCACAAAGGACAGGGAGATGATGATAATGACATTACGGTAGTATTAAGTAGGTATTATAATTTCGTAGTAAAATTGCTGGGCGGGTGAAACCGCGGGGTACAGCTAGTCAATAACATAATTTTAGTAAAGTTATACACTGCTAGAAGAAAATTAACCTAAATAATATCATTCTTATCTTTAGTAAATAAATAATAATAGCAAGTGAATCAAATCTTAATAGTAGTAAGTGGATACTCTATGTTGAACGAGGTATAATTGCAACTATGGCATTTAGTTTTGCATTCGATATAACAATTACAATCTAATCTTCTAATTATCTTAAAATATTTACTAAACAAAGTACTACAACCCATTCCTATCATATCTGAGTTTTATTGATAATTATAGATTGATATATACTAATATTTCTTGCTTTGATTATTGCTTTGGTGGTTCGGGCATGTTGAAAGGATGAATGAAGAGAGAATAACAAACAAGAAATTTAGTAGATTCCGAAACGGCTTAGATTCACAATTGGACCCGGTATGTAGCACTGCCATCGGGTTCTAGAAGTTTTTTTTAGCGAATAACGAAAAAACGTTTGCTAAACCTTTTTTTTTAAGTTTGGAAAATGCGCCTTATGCATGTCCACTGTTCAGAGCAACAGGGGGGTTGTGGAGCTTACCCCACGAGGGGCGTACCCACTAAAAACCAAACGTTCCCTCATAGCCATGGTGTGGGCGCCACGGGAGCATGCCTAGCAAGTGACACCGCGACGCCCACTGGCCGCCCCGGGATGGGGCCCCGCGCTACGCCCTTAAAAGGGCGCCGCGCCCCAACATGGTCTGTCAAGGGCGGCGCACCTCGGAGACGACACCGTGCAATGCAGGTTCGGTATTTTATGCCCTCCCCTGCTGGCGCCGCGTTGAGTTTTTTATAGAGGTTCACTCCTCACGGCCCCTGTCTTGAAAAAGACAGAGGCCCACGGTCCCAGCGCTGCCGCCGGGATTACGTGAAATGCGGTTGCAAGGGGTGGGCTAATCCCTCCCCTCGCAGCCCCACCGCCGCCGCATCTGCGTAGCTCACCCCGAGCGGCGCCTCATGGACCGGCCGTGGGTACCTCTTGGCTTCACAGTGGGCCCCCACCCACGGCTACTGAGCCCCACCGCCACGACAAGTACAATACCCGTCTAATGTACTTGTTTGCACATATAACTTAGCAGAAGATAATAACTAGCTAAATTTAATAATTGGTACGAGTTATTAAATATAAAAATTAAGTAGAAGCTTATAGCACATGTTTTATTCAGCTCTATTGTTCGTCCTGTTTGAGATGAAATAAAAATGTCACTCACTTAACGGTATATTGCTACAAAACAAAATACACAATCTTCAATCCAATTCTATCACATCAATCTCGCAGGCATATTTGAATAAATACTATCGTTATTTAATCACAAGCCAAATGAGTCATAAATGGAGCACGTGTTACTTCAAATTATCACTGTGTATTGCAATACACTACTGTATGAATCATTTTATAACTAAATCGTATGGGATATCTGAGACTAGATTGAATGTTATCGAATGTTAGTAGAAAGTATATATGTATTTAACATTACTGCGTGCACAATAATAACATGATACTCGCGCGTGTCACATGAGTCTCACCACGCCCACACGTGATCCATTGCTTATAAAGCGAACACCGAACCTTTACTATGCATATTAGTCTCATTAAATAATTTATTTTAGGTATGTTTCCAGAAATAGACATTTAAATGTTGACAAAATAAATAGGCGCTCACGCCCGTAACCCAGAAGGGTAGACAGAGATTAGGACTTCCATTTGGCGCAATCCTGGCACACCTCTCTAGCTTCTTCGCGTCGATACGTGTGATGTAAAAAACGTAAAGAAACCAAAGCGATTTATAACTCATCCATGACTGAGCAAAATTTTATTAATTACAAACTTGTAGCCGCACAAACTGTAAGAACTTTCTCAGAAAAAATCGTTCTGACTGGCGTAATTTCGAATCCCTTTCCCCCAGGTCTCCCCCTTCTATGGTGTGGAGAAACATAAAATGATTTCGTGGGTCCATAAACTTTAGTGATGACGATTGAGCAAAGTATCAGTAACCACTTGACACTGGCCCAATCCACTAATGAGCCATATATAAGACATCATCATCATCATCACCTTCATAGATACATTCTGAATCCTGGCTACTTTACCTTAATAAATAATAACTAAAATTAATAAATAATTTAAAATAACTGTATAAATCGAATAAGGACATCGTTATCTATATTTCTTCTATTACTTTTTCTTTTATCAAAGTAGTTTAGAATAAAATTTATTACGTTAAACTTTCACATCTACAGCTAGTTATTGTAAACGGGTTTATTTATTTATGCTTGATGATAAAAAATCTATGACTAATTTTTATAACGAAGTCGTAAATCGTACGGTAGTCAATATAATCATAATCATGGAAAATAAAAATATAAATTTTTGATTAATCTACTAATAATTATTGACGCATTGATAAGATTACAAATCTTACTTCTTCAATAAAATCTAATTGCTCAATTCATATGCCGTATTAAATTATCATGCATTAATGAAGTAACAACGTTGTTGAAGTATATTTTATATATTGTCATAACAGTCTTTCTTGTAGAAAATGGAGTTAAAAGTATTTTTTATTATATTAATTACAAGTGCACCGTTCGCTGTGTCTCAATCGAGAAAACATTTAAACCAAGATGTTTACTATCACCCGTTTGATCAAAATCTGTACAAGGAAGTTTTAAATCCAGAACTTTGTCAACAACAAATGCAGTATATAAGAAACAACAATACTCTGTTACAAGCTCGATGTAAGTTTTAGTTTTGTTTTGCCCCACAGACTGACCCTAATGGCATGTATGTATGTGTGTCAATTGTGACGACCTGCAGCCTAAGCGGCTTGACCAATTTGAAGAATGAGGTATCATTTAATTTGTATTCCTCGACGGAGGGTCGTAGCACATGTAACGTCAGAATAATGCCCATATTGTGGAAGTAAATCTTTACAATGTCAATAATTGTAATCAGTCAAGTATTTTTTTAAACTATTACTTTAAACTATTTAAACTTTCGTGAAACATTTTTTAATAAAATTATTACATATTTATTATTTTTTACTGATAATAAGTAATAATAAATAAAAAGATGGACCCACGATCTAGTTAAGGTTGTGAAAGTCCATTGCATGCGGTGGGCGTGTTACGTTCAGCATTGGAACTTTTTGGCTGATAATGGTAGAACACGTCGTGTTATATCGTGTGATACAAAAGAAACCAGTTACCTAACAGGGATAGGTCGATTATGAATACCATTCTCAGATATTCTTCAACAAATTGTTTATCTTGGTCGTTGATTTCCCGTACTCTCATCATAGTCTTTCTCTTTATTTTCTTTCTTCTTTTTATTTTGTTTATTCTTTAATATACGGTCAAGGTTCAGTGACGTTTTGTTATTACTTATCTCTTTCACAACCACTATCTGCGACATACGTGGCTGGACCTTCCACCAATTCAAACAGATTGTTATTGACCTAAATAATAAAATCTTAAGAAAGCATTACTTGTAAAAGTGTTTCACCTAAATATATTCCTTTACTTGACAGTTCTTGATGCTGGCATACGAATACCTCACGGTCTATTATTAGGGAATCAAAGGCATTTGGGAAATTACTACCAATGCTTAAATATAAAAGAAAACGTTAACCAAATGAACATACAAGGAAAATATTGTTCATTGAAAGTATCACTACGAGAAGTTGCTTTGCTGGAAAAAAATAATGGAGCGCATTTTTACAAGGAACTGTATCACATAGACCCGGATACAATCAGGAGAGTAACAGAAATAATGAAAGATGTAAACCAACTGCAAGTTCATACAGCACGTTCCAGTTTAAAATTACCATACGGTCCGAATTATGATATTAGCAGGTACACGTTCATTTTAACAATAAATAACATTACTCAGTACAAGTAAGCTTTGAGTCAATATATTTATTTGTTTCATTCTAAACACATTTGCATTCTTTTTTGATATATTTCAAAACATACAAGGAGTCCCATGGCCATTTGGCCACTTGGAGGGAAACTAGATTAAATACTTTAGATACAAAAGTTTACTTAACTTTAATTGAATTTTTGAAATTTAAAAATGAAAAATTTTTTCGTATTTAATATAGTTTTTCTCCTGGTAGCATCGCCGTGGAACGCCCTGTTTATAAAAACACATAATAATTTTCCGCACATATTTGTGTTGCCAGTCTTTATGTAAAGCAAAGAAGGAAGTTGGATAATGAAAAGGAAGGAGGATTAACCGACGAAACGCAGTAACATTAAATTTACTCTACGCCTGTCTTTTGTAAGATCGTATTATTTCTCAAGCTACGTCAACGGTGCTACCGTTGCGGAACTCTACAATTATTGTTGCGGCATACTCAGGTCCATTCTATTATATATGCCTGTATTGATACTTTCAATCTTCTAACAGTCAACCACATTATAACTAACCTACATAAATATCAAAGTTGCATGTAATTTCTTTACATTGTTAATCTCTCATTACATGATTTGTAAACTTTTTAGCCGAATGGCACCAGACAGCCCATTGTCTGGTTTCGAATTGACACTGGCTATATGTATACCAGCGCCTTGCACCACCACTGCAGTTATCAATACTGTTTTGGGTAACATAACTGAAATCGGTGTAAATTACAAGGAAGATTTCTGTCGCCTTCCTAACGATAAACTATGGGCCCCCGTTGATTACGTTGCTGTGTAAGTTTTTTATTTTACTCTTTATGAAATACTAGCAATCCGCTCCTTCTTGGCTCGGGTAGATTAGACAGAGAAATAGAAAAAATGTAAAACATAGCCTATAGAAGATATTTCTATTAGTGAAAAAAAAAAATCGGTTCAGTAGTTTTTTAGTTTATCTGGAACAAACAAACAATCAAATCTTTTCTCTTTATAATATTAATAACACTAAGTTGTCCATATATGTTGTGATGCCTTTATTGGTCTTATAATAAGCTCGCAGGGTTATTTAATAACTTTTTCTTGCATTTTCCCACATACTGATAAATACTAAAAGTGTTTTAGACTTCACTTTTTATTTTGATTTCAGTGTTATATTTTCAACAATCGGCATTTTGACGGTCCTAAGTACGTGCTACGATATCTATTGTTCTAAATGTCTGGACAAAGGTGCGTCATTTTTTTTTCATACCTTACAAGCATTTATATATACAAAATAATACAAACATGTTCGTCGGTCAATATTTATTTTTTAGTAAACCGCCATTTGATCTGAAATAACAATCTTTGACATCTCATAAAACAACCTGCTTTACCATTTCCGAAGTCTCAATTAATCTTACTTAATGTAAGCTACAACAGCTTCACTGATTCCGTCCAACTGTGACGGGTGTACCTTTAAGAGAAGAGTGAATAGGCGGTTATTCTAAACGCAGGTGCGCACTAGGTACCTTCTTCCGACCACATCGCCACTAAACATCAGGTGGAATCGTAGTCAAGCGCTAGTTTATGCAATAAAAAAAAAAACATTAATTCTTGTTGAGGAAATTCTTTATTGTTTTTTATCTTAACTGTGTGCGTGTGTCATATTTGGAATTACATTTATTTAGTTTATATGAATAATTTCAAAATTAGAATACTATTTGTATAAGTATACATTATTGTATATGTTTTTACAGGTAGGTCGAATCATTTTATATATTTGTTTTTATTTGCAGATAAAATAAATGTCAATTCTTTATACTTCTGTTGTTCAGTTTATACGAACACACGACGACTCATAACGTTCAAGCCAGTACCCAACTCATTGGATTGTATTGATGGAATAAGATCGTTAGCAATGATGTGGGTTATTCTAGGTCACACTTTTTTCGCAATACCTGTACACGAAAATCCTCTTGAAGTTTTTCAGGTGAGTACGCCTATATAATTTTTATACCCACAAATTAAGATTTTGTTCATTCATTTGAATTATAATAATAAAATGTGCTCACGCCCGTAAACCCGAGGGAAAGGCAGAGATCATGGATTTCCGCTTGACACTTCCAAATTCAATAAATAACTCTTAATATTTCTTTTAATAGGTAACAACACGATAGTGCTCCAAATTTAATTCATATCACTTTGATGGTTTTCATTCCATTTCGCGCGGTTTTCGTGTAACTTCCTCCCTCGCACTTCGCTCCACTCGCCTTGTGGTATGATTTGTCTCGAACGTTCTGCTCATGCAGCGGCGATCACGTCACTAGTAGTCAAAATGTCCCTCGTCTGTTGTTAAATTATTTTGATTTTTTTAATACTTATTTATCTATATGGCAATAATTTTTAGCAAGCATATACTATTATAGTAGGCCTACGAAACTATTAGCGTATTAATAGAACCGTCTAATGATCCTTGGAAAATGGTTCGAAAAATTTGTCAACTTAAAATTTTCATTTTTATTTCAGTGGTCCATTTCACCAAACGCGATTTGGATTACGGCTGGTCATATGACAGTCGACACTTTCTTTCTACTAAGCGGCCTTTTACTCGTATACTCCACGGCAGGAAAGTTGACTGGACGTAAGTAAAGAGCATTCCTATTTATATATTTTAAGGTTCATGAGTTTGTAAGAAGAATAAATTTAAAAACACTTTACATTATTCATACTCTACATTAATAACTTGACATTTAAGTCTTGTAATTATCCAATTACACATCCGGTCCTTGAATCTCGGAATTGTAGAGCCTTAAACAATGATCAGAAAAGTGGTAGAGCTAGTAGCGGCACCAGCTGGTTTAAGAAAGATAAGCGGCGTTGCAGACCTCATACTCTCCTCCACGCCCTTTTATAAAGCCAAAGAGTGGCAACGTACATTTATTGGTAACACACAAACGTATTGTCAGCCGACGACTGTGAGCTGGCTCACTGTAAGTCCTAGTGTAAACGTTAAATTACACTACATTTTTGGCTACGAGTCAGTTTAATATTAATTTTATAAACTGTATTACTCTCGCTTACAGTCGGCGGCTGACAATACTTTTGATTTGAACTATGGGTTATACAGTTTAACACACAATTCTGCAACTGAAAAATTTAATATATCCCCTGCGAGTTGATAATGCTCTGGGACCTTGTCAAATTTACATCCACGTGACGTCAGCCGAACTAAAAAATTTAATATGTATAGAATTTAATGTAATAATAATATGGAATTATTATCGTCAATAACAAAAAAAAATATGGATGTTATCGTAAAATAAAACTAAATATTAATAATTAATCATCTGTTTTCTTCTGATAAAAGTCTGATGGTTAAATTGGTGTTTTTATCATCCTATGTTAATTCCTACGATGTGATGAAGAATTTATACTGACTTAGTGTGTTAATATTTTTGATATCAAGGTGTCATCATCAATGATTTGGTTAAGGTTATTTAATCTCAATCTCAAAATTTTCATATCCGTAATCAATTGTGACATTGACTGTTTTTTTTAATATTTAAGTGATAATTATACAAGCACGAATGTAAATTTGTTTCCTACTCATTTTAAAACAAAGATGACAACAATAGCAACAGTAGAAACTAACAATACTGTTACTAAAACTGTTTAATGTCACAAAATTACGTCACCAAAATGGCTAGGCGCATTAGCAATTTGCGGGGGTTATAACAAAAAAATATTAGTCGATTGCAAATTGGCATTTGTGAATTATTTTTGTATTTAAAAAAAAATACATCACTATAAAGTGGCCAAGGAATCTACAAAAATAATAAATCATCAACAACTTATCATCATCATTGAAATGAATATGATTGTAGTCTTATTACGTTTAATAGGTACAGTACATAATTAAGTTTATTTATAACACAACTTAAACAACAGGTATATAGTGTGTCAGAGTTTGTTTGAAGAGTCTCAAGTTTCACCGGATTACGAGGTTGGTCGGTGCAGCCGAGCTCGGCCAAAGTATTTAGCTTTTTAGATTGCTATCTAAGATAGTCATAGGACTCTAGTTATTCAGTGGCTTTAGTATTCCAACTCAAGTTAATAAGTCAATCGGTAGCGTCAAACAGATTCGTACATAACATAATAATTTAGCCTTGTTAGCAGTAGTAGTCACATACTGGGCGAGTGCACTGAATGTATCTCCTTTAGGCTACTTTACCTTAAGCTATATTTTCCAGACTATGCGAAGTACTAAAAGTTACTCTCAATTAGTCTTAAAAAATACTGACGGATGTTAGTAAACATTTTATCTTGACTGCATACATGTCTGTCTAGATATTAAATCATATATTTATCTAACAATCAATGGAATCTGCATAAATGATTCATAATAATCTATTTTACATCATAGGTCAAATTCTCATAGTTTTTCAAATCATATATCATAAAATCATATATTTATCTAACACTCAATGTAATCTGGATAAATGATTCATAATAATCTTTTCTTTTAATCTATTTAAACATCATAGGTCAAATTCTCATCGTTTTTCAAATCACGTATCTTAAAATCATATATTTATCTAACAATCAATGTAATCTGCATAAATGATTCATAATACTTATCTATCAATCAATGTAATCTGCATAAATGATTCAAAATACTTATCTATCAATCAATGTAATCTGCATAAATGATTCATAATAATCTTTTCTTTTAATCGATATTACACCATAGGTCAAATTCTCATAGATTTTTAATAGATGATAATGTGATAATTTAAAATAACATAACATAATAAACAACAATATCGATCTTTTCCGTGTTGATTCTATTGTACGTTGTCTCGTAATCTCAGCAAACAAAGAAAGGCACCTTACCCTCCCCAGCAGAGCCCTCATCCACTGTTGAACCTTTTATTAGAATGTACAGAGTTAATTAGTACCGCAAAATAACTAGAGTTAAAAGTAGATATTGGTCTACAACAAGGTCTGAAACAGCGGCCTGGAAATGGCCAGCGCCAGTGTTTTATTCCAATTATCATGTACCTTCTAGATAATAGTAAATAGACTGTTACACTACTGTGAACTAGTGCATATCATGAAATGGAAGTGTTGTAATTTTGTCGAAATTGTGAGATAACGTGAAGCGTAATTCAGTAATATAGATAGCTAATGTTATAAGGTTATATGAGAAAAAGTTGTTCTTCAAAAATATCTTGTAATTTACGAATTTACCGTAAAAACCTTTGTTTACAAAAATCATGTGATTTTTATTTTTTTTCTTCAAAACGTCAGATGAAATTGAAACTTTATAATTTTTTTTCATAGCAAGACATCTTGTTAGACAAGACAATTTCATCTGACGTTTTGAAGTGGGTAAGACGATCAAGTTCAAAACAGCTCCACAGCTGCGAAAGCCGTTGTATGAATGTACCAGCTCGACTGCCACGACATCACAGAAAACAGGCTTGAAGTAGGGGAATTATATAATGTTAGACTGATAATTGGGTTCCCAATTTCATTCCTATCCCTTTCCCCTATTCTAATATATCTTCTCTAAGCTGGCAAAATATCCGGAACTCACGTCCTACCGTCCTACCTTGTTTGTTTAGGTATATTAATTCCTTATTAATTTTAGGAAAGCTAATGCGAAACCTCCACACGTTCTATTTAAATCGAATCCTACGCATGTTTCCTTTATTGGCCGCGATGGTACTTTTCGAAGCATCATTATACAACTACGTGTCTGACGGTCCACTCTGGTCGGCGCCGGCGGTCAATGTACTAAGATGCAGACAGTACTGGTGGTCGACTCTACTTCACATCCAGAACTTCGTCAATCCAATTAATCTCGTAAGTTATTAATTTTGATTTTTTAATTTTAAATTAGTTTTAGATCAATTTTTATAAGAATCTTTATATCGAATTTAAAAGTCTAATGTAATTACCATGCACTTTGGATCAAAATTTATGCTGAAAGCGGAACATGTGGTTAAAGAGCTTTATTTCTCAAAGAATTTACAAAATTCACTTAAGAGAAATCTAAAATATAATACAATTAACATATATTTAAATATAATTTCAATAGCATTGGGTAAGAATTATGTTTAGTAGTCAACTGATACAGTTATGATGATGACAATACCTTGGATCAATGATTTAAAACGGCACGCTTGACTTCTTGAAGACGACTCAAGAAGTCAGCAAAAAAAAAAGTAAATAAACAATCAATTTATTATTTGCAAGAGAACATTTTATCCTTAATTATTGTTTTAGTGTGTAGGTGTATCTTGGTATCTATCACTCGACGTTCAGTTACACATTCTGTCACCGATAATTCTGTATTGGGTCCTGAGCCCACGGAAGACAGCCGCCTGGTCGGCGTTAACGTCTGGTTTGATGGCCTCAGTAACAGCCGCGACTCTTTATATTTTCTTCAACCAGTTCCAGTCCGGAATAATTTCTCCTAAGTAAGTTTTTTTCTTTATTTCTTTACCCTTTAACTAATCATGGTTGACTAATCATATTGGAACGTAAAAGTTAATCAATTATGCGTTTCGAATCCACGAAAAATATAGATATATATAAAAAAATATAGCTGTACCGACCTTCTCTTTGCATAATAATAAGTCAGCATTTTTAGTACGTTTCCCCACTAAAGGGACACAGGCCTCCTCTCTGAGAGAGGGAAAGGGGCCGTAATCCAACACGCTGGCCCAGTGATAAGCTAAACAAAGTAAGGCGCCTGTCTGGGTTCGAACCCGCGACCTACAGTTCGTAAATCCGTAAATCCTCATGACTGCTGCTCATGATTTGCTATATTAAAATTTGCTGTCATCGTAAAAAAGTTTTTTTTTCGGAAGATACTTAGCATTCGAATAATGCCATCAGGCATGAACTCACAGAAAAATGTACCAGTAATTTATGTTTATTTATTAGGTTGTGCATTTTTGTCAACCAATTTATTATCCAAATAGCTGTGCACTTAAACAAAATGATATTACCTACTTAATACTACCGTAACCTCATCATCATCTCCAAGCCCTTTTCCTACGTATGCGGGGTCGACACATTATGGCAGCAGCACAGTTTAACAATCAAATATGATTGCTTAAACTGTGACCGTAGTCCATATTATATATACGTAGGTTCTAGCTACAGTTTTTACGGCCGGCCGCCTGCCTAACACCAACCCTCCTCAAGAGTAATAAGCTACTAACCGAACCTAACCAAACAATTTACATAAGAATAAATATTTAATTTTAGAAAATAAATTATATATACCTATAAATACTGCGTTACCAAATATGGCTATTATATTACCATTATCAGGGAGTGTCGTGCGTCTCCGAAATACAACGCTAGCTGATGCTTGTAAAATCTCAGAAACTGTCCTGTTTTAGACTTTAAATAAACTTTCAATCATCATAATTTTAAAGATCATAATGTAATCTATACATATAATAAATAACATATATAACTAAAAGTTCAACCTATTCAACTGAACAGCTATTTTATAGCATTTTAACGAACAAATGTTTGACATGGTTCTCTAAATTGATATTACTTTTTTATTTATAAACCGATTGAGATAAAACAAACACTAAAGGTTAAGGAAAATACATTAGTGAAAACCGTACCCAAATCGGTGAAGCCGTTTCTGAGATTAGCGGTAACAGACGCACAGTCAAACAGACATGCAGACAAACACAAAAAATCTAATAATAATTGTTTTGGAAGATTTATAGAAGAGCGATGGTTAAGAGTTACGCAATACAAAAAAACAAATCTGTCCATTTAAATATTAAAACGCATATCTACCAAAATGAACGTTTCATTTACAAACGGTAACAAAGTGGTAATTGCCTATCGATAAGACGCTATGCACGAGCTAATGCTCGACGAAATGGAGTTGATTACAATAGGAATTCCTAAAGATATTCGATAACCCGAACGATAACAATTATTTGGCTAATGATTTCAAAATCCTAAAATAACTTTTTGATATAACAGAAACGGGTAGAAAAGACTACCTAACTACTACTAATTTACTTAATTTTAAAATAAAAAAACTTGAACACGAACTCCTGCAAACATTTAACATAATATTAGTCTATAATAGTGTTTAAACGCATAGTAGAAATTTATTTAAAATTAGTAATTATGTTGCAGCCGTCCAGAAGACTCGGACAATTATTTTGTATACTACTATATTAATCTACTGACACGTGCCCCGCCTTTTTTTGTTGGACTGATTTTTGGCTACATCATACATGTATGGAAAGGCAAGAAGTTGACAACGACAATGGTATTTATAACAAATCATTTTTTAACGTTACCCAAATACGTCTAATACAGTATAGTGTATGAACTATACGCAGACTTGTATCTAAGGATAGATACATTTCCGCCCAGGTCCAATGAAGTCCCGAAACTTTGAATATAAAACGATATTGTAAGAGGCCTACCTACGCTTGGTCTTTCTTGCCCGCCATTCTACATGACCCTAAAATAAATCCGTTCTGCGACAGAGGGTATGGCCAAGTTGCAATTCTACGAATAATTTGATCTCGCATAGACTCTTAATCTGAGTTGCTGTCAAGGACTTTGTCCATTGTCCCTTTAGCTACTTCGAGCCTTCTTTTGTGAGCTGTTCTTTGAGCCTACGTTTAAATTTTGAACTAAACAGGATCTTTCATAATATAAATAGAAAGTTAAATTAATTTAATGTTAAAATAACTGGTTGGAATTGTGAACAATTTTTAACTTATGAAAGTTCTGAAGAAAAGTATAATAGTAAAAAAAACTTTAAGAATTATTTTCAATATTATACAAGCTTAAGAAATACATATAGATGGTATGTTTTATTCTGTTTAATTTACTACATAGTCAGTGTTTATAAATAATCACAATTCCCTTTCTAAAATAATAATATTTTCAGGTGATCGCAATGATCTTTTGGTTAGGTTCTCTCGCCATATTCGGTGCGATACTCTACGCCCTATATATCAATATGCAGTTAGACTGGGACAATCAGACGGCCGATAGTTTCATTAACTCCTTTGTGAGGCCTTTGTGGGGAGTTAGCTTGGGTTGGATCATTTTTGCCTGCGTTAAAGGATATGCAGGTAACGTAAATTATAATTAATAATTCATTTTGCTATTTAGTAGTCACAAGAACTCGGTTACCGTACAGTGTAGGCTTTGAGGTAAGTTGTCGTTACTTGGAAAGGATATGCGTATATAGATATAATGGTGTCTGTTGTGATCGTCAGTGATGACTAAATAAGTGTAAGAGTTTTAATTGAATCATTAATACTTAATTTCATTACAGGTCCAATAAACTGGTTCTTATCGCTACATATATGGAAGCTGCCAGCGCGTCTATCTTACGCCATGTACATAATACACTTCTCAATCATGGTAGCATATTACAATTCTATATTAGCTCCAGAATACTTCACAGTTTCCAGTGCGGTGAGTATTACTGCTCGTATTTTGTATCTCAGTATTCGCCTGGGTACCACTAAATGTGTTGATCCGATCGCTACCAAACACAGCTGACAAGAAATATGATTAAGAATTGATTCTTATGTTTGTTTGCGTAAAATTATTTTATACTTTTAAGTGCATTTCTTATTTTTGAATATAGTTTTTTTGAAGTCGGTTTTGTTTTTGTTTAAAAGTTTTTTTTTATTTTCAATCCTAAGCAGTCCTTTACACTTACGGTTATTGTCACTTCAAAAGTTTATAGCGCCCGTTTTCTAAAAAGTTTGTCAAACTTTTTTTGTCAACTAACACTCCAGTCATGTTATAAGTATTGTTAAATCGATTTCAAA
>JWHW01012326.1:95637-114058 GCA_000931545.1 Papilio glaucus
AAATTTACATTTATAAGGATTAAGGTTCTATATGCTTTAGGAAATAGAAGCTAGAATGCTGTATTCTTAAAATATTGCAACTCAAAAATATGGAGGTAACAATTTAAACCACCGAAACCTTTGTGGATGGAACAAATTCAGTTTCTTTCCCTTGACACTCAGACTAATCTCACCACCGCAGTTACATAGATCACCATACTAAAACTAGTATTATGGTGATTTGTGAAACCGTGTGGTAGTAATATGTGATTGTGTAGAAAGAATATTTCAAAAATCGTCACAATTTTAAATGTTTCTTGAGAAGTTGAATCAGCTAAAGTTTTGGTGGTGTATGAAACTGGATCTTAAAGAAATAAATATGGTTACACATCGAGCCTTTCACAGGCTTAACCTTCTCCTGATTATTATGAGAGGCCACATATTAAATATTTTATAGAAGAAAGTGGTTATTATCTTACTAAATATAATAACCACTATAGGTAAAGATATAAAAAGCCGCCGCGGCCTACACTGCCACTCACTTTCGCAACAAATACTAGTACCAAATTATCATTTGTTACCAATACGTATTATATTTAATCAAAATTAAATAATCAATAAATACAATCAGATAAATTTATTTATGTATTGATTTAAAAATTGATTACCATACATGTCTTTAGGTTCAAAAAGGCGGACTGTTTAGAAAATCGACTGGAATGTCAATTACATGGATCTAATAATCCGACTGAAACGTGACCAAGATTTTTAGGGGTAGGACCAGGAGTATCTTCTGTATTAGATACTGAATCTTATACAATCACTCCAGAGATAATGTAGACGTCAAGCATTTCATCCAAGAAATCTTGGGCTTGGTAACTATACTAAGATTCGTGCACAAACTTAGTGCTAATTTTAATTCGCGAGGCATGTATGCTGAAACAATACTATTGGGGATAGCGGCGAAAGGACAAAGAAATCAAAGAACAACTTATATGCGCACTGTGACGATCGGACAACTACTTTTAACTGTGTTAGCTCGCAACAACAAAATCTGTTGCACGAGGGGGCTCGACCGGTGAAATACCACGACCTCATAGAAAATAGGCGTGAAGTAGAAGAACTCTGCGTTTCCCTTTCCTCGTAAGGATAGGATGGGAACGGGAAGAGGATTTGACGGGGAGGGGTTAACGGGGAAAAAGAAATATCCTTATTCCTGTCTATGCCTATCCTCTGTCCATTAAAGGTAGGCAACGCGTCTGCAACGCATTTGCTTGTTGCGGATGACTATGGGTAGCGTTCACTTAACATCAGGTGATCCGCTCGTTCGTTTGCCACCTGCTTCCATAGAAAAAAAAACTTTCGAATGTGTCCGCATCTACCGCCAAATTAATTTATTATTTTAACGGAAAATGCTAACGGATTAACATCTACTTCTATGCAATTACTATGTGCCATAACATAAATAATAAATATAAAACACCCTACTAAGTACAGATAAAATAAAGAAGAAAAAAAACATATTTAACGATAAAACCCATCGCTTACAAATACATACCGTTTCTTCTTATTACATATACGTTTTAATATGAAAAAGTAATAAAAGATATTGTTTTAAAATTTCATTTTTATTATTATTTACAGTTTTTTCTTATTTTAAATTAGTTGGAAATTATGGTAAATAAAATTAAAGGCGTACCTAATACTTTACCGCTAATAATAAAGCCAGTCAAATTTTTACAGAGTTTTCTTTTTTTACCTTCGCACCATAAAAAATAGCTTGATAGGAATATTTACCGCAATCCTTTTTCTATTATAGAACAAGAGTAAAATAATAATACAAAGTCTATTTTTTTTCTTAAAAGTTTCTTTGATTATTCTTGATCAATAGGAACTGTCATATTGTATGTGATCCATAAATCCAAGTCACTTAAATTTCTGTTCAACATAGTTATTGTTTGAGTCTCCACGTTTCAAATTGCTTTGTACGATGGTATCGCCTTTAAGTAAATCTGTGTCATCAACTGATTTCTTTGCCGTTTTCACTGTAAAAAATCAATAACGAATTACAGTTTCACTACAGTTATTATCATAAACGTAACTTCACATTCCCGAAAACATTTAAATAAAACATATTGTCATCTTAATTTTACCAGAGAGACAGAGATAACGAAATGTTTTCGGCAGTGTGAACACAGTGTTGGTAAAATAACTGTTAAACAGCGGTGTAGTAACCTAGAAAGAAATGCTACATGAATACCCGTAATACATTTCGTGTGGTAATAGACCTGCAACTCTGCTAGTTTTCTCATGCATAAATATGGGTAGAGATGGTCACTTAAGGTTCAGTAATATGTTTTCTAGTCCTCCTTACGCCATAAAATTAGGCAGGCATAAAAAAGCAAAGGAATAAAATAGAAATCATTATTATAGAATGTTGGTCTCGAAACGTTCAAGTAAATGAAAGTACATCGCACATAGTAGTAACCCTTGGTGGGACAGAGTTATCGATATAACAATTATCTTTACCTTTATCCAATAGAAGTTTGAACAGTATAGAAAACGGCATGTCAATTAATACCGTGACAACAATGGCCACGACGAACGTTAATACGAAGAAGGCACAGAAGAGGAAAATCTGAAATTAAGAAAATACAAATTGTTATTACAAACTTTTCATTCCTAAATTATGACTAAGATTTAATTATAGTCGCAGTGTTGGTAAGGGTCGTCCCCAGAAGAACTTATATCGATCAGATCAGTGATATACTAAAGAAGGGCGATATAAAGAGTACCCGACACCGTCAAGTATATACGCCAGATACTATCGCGAGTTCTTTTTGAGTCGATATCGAGAAAAAATTGCCGATGTAGATTCACACATTTTATGATTGAACCTCAATTAGTCAGGATAACCCCGCCATGGATTTTTTTATTGTAATAACCCTCTGCTAGCGGCGAAGGGCGGCGTAATCGCAGGAATGTGCGGTACTTGTCAATTGAATGTTCATTGAATTCAATTGACAAGTACATCACATTCCCGCGTGCACATTTTTTTTATTTACTATACACAAGAAGATATTAACAGTGTTACCGCATTTTTATCAGATAGGTCAGTAATGATTTCCATATGATAGATTTAAAAATATAATGACGACGCCATAACCTAGCGGTTAAAGTGCTTAATTGTTACACTGTGAGTCTTGTATACTATTTCGAATTGAGGAAAGCTTTTTGCGTTATTTAAAAATTACAAATGTTTGATTTTCAGGGTGTTGTTGATGTATCACAATATCCATATTTTATCAAGATTTTCTGATCCCAAATATGATAAGGCCAGTCATATTTGGGATCAGAAAATCTGGATAAAATCTGGATGGTGATTGCTATCATTGCGTATTTTGCAATAACGATTTGCCCAATCTAATGTTAATGCTAAGTTTGAGGAGCGTTTTATTTTTATTTTGTTATACAAAAACAACAACATTTACTTTTTATCTCTGCGTTATATCTTTTTTTTTTTCTGATGTACTCAAACGTAACGCGTTGTAAAACCTTTAATTTTGAGTCTGGTACAAATCAAATCACGAGTCACATTGTATGCATTCGACAATTTAAGATAAAAATTTCACTGATTTTTTTCAAATATTGTGTTGTTTTCCAATACAGTTTAGGTGTAGATTTAGGAATCGTTGTGTCAAATACTTATACGACCTGCCTAAAAGTAGCTATCGGTGACCTCACATGAAACAGTTACATTTTAAAATATACACTTAAATATTCTCCATATGTTAAATTCCTTTTTTATACATTGCTAAATGAAATCAGATAGGGTTGTTGAGGTTTTTAACTGTAAATTTCGAGTCGAGTTATGTTACACAATAAGAACGCCCTCTGCGTCCTTTTTTAAATATTTTATTACGAACTTAATGATCGCACGTTTAATTATACAAATATTAAAGCATAGGTCTAACAAACTCATACATGGTTACTGTGATATATGATTTGGTTTAAATCAATATAGAAGTTGAATTAATCCAATTTAGAAGTCTGCTACTCTTCAAACGGAGTTTCCTAACCTTTCATTAAAACACTATTGAACATAGCTACTGCTAAATATACCAATAAAATACTTACAATATAAGGTACAGTAAAGTAAATCGGCGCTGTATTACTAGAGTTGACAATGACTATCAGAGAGAAATGCAGTATGTACATAGCGTATGACAGACGAGCTGGTAACTTCCACAGACGTAGAGACAGAAACCAGTTGATGGGACCTGTTGAATTAAAATAAATTTAAAGTCAGATTCTGTCTCTCGTTATATCATGTGGTCATTTAGGTGGTGTCATTTAGGTAAAATAAGATACAGTTTATTGGTCAACAAGAATGTTTTGGTTAAACACTGGTATATCTGTTTAAATAAGCTCAGGAGTTTGAGCTTGAGAGGTTTTGAACGTTTACCCGTAATCTTTTTTTAGTGCATTATATAACAAACGTGTTGCAGATCACCTGATCTTCGCCGCCCATTAACATCTACGACACCAGAGGATCTTTACGTTAGTGGCTTGAAGGAAAAAATACACTTTTTTCTTGATTCCTAAGTCGTTATCTTTTTGAAATACGACAACAGATTGTTGCATAAGACAAAAGGTTCAAAACAGCAGATAAGAGCCAATGTTACATGAAATGTAATGAATACTAGTATGGAATGAATACTTATCTCAAATTAGTATTTAAACTATCTTACCACCGTATCCATGGACACATGCGAATATAACCCAGCCTAGACCTAGAGCCCATGCTGGCCTCATGAAGGAGTTGATTAAACTGTCCACAGTCTGGTTGTCCCAGCCCGGCTGCATCGTGGGATGCGTGCAGTAGAGGACTAACAACAGGAGCGATAAAGATAACGCCCACAAGGTGAGATTCAAAAACTGAAAAACATTTAGTCGAATTGAATATTATGTTTATTCTATAATTATTTATTTATTGCGTAATATTTATTCTTGAGTTATATTTTTGATATACTATGAAATAACTAAATTTGTATTTAGACTACGACTAGCATAGAAGACGCATGCGAATTTGTTCGCGTGATACCAAAACCCCAAAGTCGTCTTGCTACTTTTTGCGAGTATCGCAGCGTTAAATTGGTTATGATCAATGCCCGGCTAAAATCTCATCTTACAAGTGACTTAGTTCAGTTTATATACTTTGAATACCAAAAGCGATAAAAGTATTCATTTTGATAACAATTAATTTAACACTATAAAATGTGCTTTGGAAAATATAGAAGTGGACATTATCCAATTTAAATGTGTCCATGGTTCATATTTTGGCTGTCATATGGCATAATTTTTTATACCCCCATCTGTTATTTGATTCGGACCTAGGTTACAAGTTGCCGAGCTAAATCCGGAGTCAAAACTGTTTAAATCGTAAAACCAAATTAGGTTGAACCCTTGCGTAACGTTATCGCTAGCGATTCTAGGGGTCAAGTGTAGTTGAGATACAACAGCATGTTGGACTCAAGTTCGATTCGAATCTAAATCTTGATCAACAAACAGATTAGAGTATAAATATCTTATACTAATAGAGATATTGCTGTTTTTTCTAGGACTGATTTACTATTGACAAGAAAAAGATTGGTATTCTTTTAGGAATTTTCATTTTTCCGTCGTCATCTACCTTAAACTGTGAATTATAATTTAAGATATTTTGAACATTTTCCAAGACGGTTAAATTTTTCATGACCTTTAAATATTGATTCCTTGCTAATACTTACCGTAGAGATATGAACTGGTTTATTGCGGCACGTATGAAGCATGTAACCACACACCATTCCGACCAGGAAAGGCGGCGCTCTGGTCAGCGTGTTCATATAATAATATACCATGTAGTACATCATTTCATGTCCTCTCCTAATAATAAAAACATTATATATTAAATGTCAGTGTCTTGATATCTTTAATATTATCGTGATGATAATTGACGAGATTGCACGTAGTCTACACTATGGCTAAAAAATAACAATAGAACTTATTTCTGCTTGTTTACAGCAGGATTAGCTGTTTCATAAATGAGCCGTCTCATCGGTGAAGGTACCACCTTACTGAGAATCACGAATTAAAGTTTAAGTATCATTACACTTGAGATGTCTCATTCATTCCCCATCTCCTTTTCCTCCTCTTTTTCTTATTTACCCCCTCCAGCTATCTTAAATAAAAGCTAGATCTAAAACTCATATTGTTGCAGATATCTATGATTAATGGTAGTGACTCAACATCAACTAACTGTAACTGGTTTTCTTCCCAATACCGTAAAAACACTCACAAGTTAATCTATAATGGTTAGACAATTCAATTTAAATAATAATATAATAAAATTACTAAGATTTTACGGTGTAAAAAGTTACTTGTGTGCAAAGATCGTGCAAATGAAAATCCATAATCTCTGCATACCCCTATGGGTTACGGGCATGAATACAACAAATAACTATAATATATTCTTTCATTTACTAACTCTGATGTAACCATTCCAGTTGGAAATTCTTTAATAAAATTATAAACAGTCGCAGCGGCGATGGACAGTACAACTCCTGCTGTCAGCGCTGACCACGCGACTCTCTTGTTGCCGCTCAGCACCCACACCAGCACGAGTGGTGACAGAATGTGGAGTTGAACGTCTATCGCGAGGTACCAAGTCGCGCCAATACACTAGAAGTAAATGTTATTAGGTGTTTATAGAAATTATACTTCTTATGGCGCGTTTGGGAAAATGATGAAAGTGAAATTGTACTGATGAGATGCGCGACACCTAAAAGCGATCCCATATTTATGACATCCTATAATTTCAAGTTATTTAATAAAACCTCTATCAATGGCATTTAATGTCTTTTTTTATCAATACGACTATGATAATAATGCTAGTTAATTCCATAATGACTGTAATCTCTTAAACTAAGTCTCAGTATTTTAGAATAGTTTTATATATATTTCACAGAGCCGTTAGATGGGATTCATAACAAAAAGTTTTTCACTGGACATTTCACAATTATCATAAATCTGCGAATTTTTGGGGCATCTACATTGAGGTAATTATTTATCAGTTAGTCAGCATGTGTCTCTGTACTAGTACCCACTTTAATCTACAGAAGTGAAAGCTGGCTTTGGCAGGAAAAACATATTCGTTAGAAGTACCTATGTTAGGCGTGACTTTGAATGATAAGATTAAAAATAGAGTTATAAGGAACAGTGTGGCTTAAAAGTTGATGTTGTGACTAGAATTGAGAAATACCTTTATATAATAGAAATAATTCGGTGGTTCGGGCATGCACAGTATGAATGAAGAGAGAGTAACGAAACAAATTTATATTGCAAAAGTGAGTGGCAGCGTTGGCAGGGGACGTCCAAGGTGAAGTTATATCGATCAAATTAGTGGCATACTATAAAAGGTCGATATAAGGAGTACCCGTAACCAACGAGCATATATGCGTAGATGCATTGGTAAATGGAAGTCCACAATCTCTGCCTACCCCTCTGGGTTTACGGGCTCACGCCCTTATCACGCATATTTATTTATTCTATATTGACCAGGGTGTGCTTCTTTTACCAGTTTGTTCTTTTTCAGAACTGCTTGTGCATCTTATGACGTACCATAACAATATTGTTAATTTAAAAGTTTTACGAAGTACTCACAATATTCTCGGAGTTAAGATAATTCTGCATATGCAACAAAGTCGACCACCAGAAAGTTCTGCATCTGTGCGTTTGTGACACAATAGTGTCCCAGACAGGACCATCGGAAATGCGGTTGAAGACGGAAGCTTCCAACAAAACGGTTGTAGCCAATATGGGAAACATACGTAGGAGACGATTTAAATAGAAGTTGTGGATATTTTTGAGTAAAACAACTGAAAATTATAAGATTAGTTAATAATCTCAAAAGTCATTAACAAGTGTAGTACGTAAAGTGTTCATTGGTAAATAATTACAACGACATTTTAACTGAACAATTTTTTTACATATAAAATTATTAAGTTATATTATGGATAATTATCGTGTAAAACTCATCCCATATGTTAACAATACTTCATAATACATGTAAACTTCAATAGCCCAATAATATTGGTCTACAGTGTACTCCAAATCGTATCGCAATTCATTTGACAAAAACTTCTACGCTCTTATTAAAAAAATCAGAAAATTCAACAATTGAATAAATCATTATAAATATGTTACCTGTTGATAATTTCCCAGCGGTCGTGTATACGACAAGCAAACCGCTCAGCATAAAGAAGGTGTCGACTGTGATGTGAGCGGCCGTTATCCACAGACCCTCGTAAGAAACCACCCACTGCGATAACAGTGACCAGTATTACAAACATTACGCAGCAAAATACACAAATATTTAAAAGTCTAATAATTATACAGGTATTTTCAGTAATTATGTTGCAATGTTTTTGTCAGAAGATGCTACAAAACGTCATACAAATATTATATGAATGGAAGGACATCCTACGAAGCCGAAATTGAACTATTTTCTATTCTTGAAATTCATGAAGCAATAACAACATCTGTTGCATGGATGGGTCGGCTGGACCGGTAAATTCCACAAACTTAAGGGTTCGTGTGATGCTTTAGGTGCCAGAGGTCTAATTCTAGTCCTCATCGTCCTCCAAAATTATGGCAGGGGAGAGGATTGGCAAAGATAAAAATTGAAATATCGTTTTCACTGTTTCTCCCCTTTTCTGTTGACTTTTTGCAGAAGCCCATGGGTAGCAGTCACTTTATTTCAGGTGAGCCGCTTGCTCGTTTGCCATCTTCTATAAAAAAGAGTACTGAATTTTCTCTTATTAGTAAACTAATTTAAATTATGGGACATAGTTAACAAAATAGTTATAGGCTACTGCTATGAGTGATAGGAAAATGAGTTTTAATTGTTCCTTTGGCCAATAATATGAAAACAATTTTCCTTACCTGGAATGTCTCAAAAGAGTTATAAGTGAACGGTTGTGATGAAAAGCTATGTCCCAATAGGACCCATAACATAGCCAACGCTCTGATACCATCCAGACACTCCAAGGCACCAGGTCCGGATGTGAAAGTCAAAAGACGCTTAGTGTTGTTGTACACGGAGAACATACGGTAAATGGAATTCATGGATTTTGGATCTGTAAGACAAATATACGTTGTTCATGAAAGTGTTAAAAAATTCAATAGACTTTAATTAAGAGTATGCGGTCTTGTAGGGCTAATGTTAAAACAAACGACGTTTGTCAATACATCTTATCGATGTATTAAATAAAACGCTTTAAAATAAATATGATGTAGTAAGAAAAAATACTAGTATTATTTGTCACTTTAATTATGTTTTTATTTCGAAGTGGTTTTTATACATATACACAAATAAATATTTAAAATAAATGGTTTGATATACAGTACTGAATTCACAAATGCAAACTTATTACTCAAATTTTTATTACAAGACCAACCAAAGAATATAAGAATGAGATAACCAAATAAATAATTAATCATGCCAAAACCGTCGAAGGTAGGCAGATGTTGTGCATTTCCATTTTGCACAACTCTGACACATATCTTGCTTAGCCCAAGCTTTTCTTGCGGTTTTTCGAAAGAACGCAAGTTCGCATTCTCTTGGGCGCCCGGTCTCAATCTACTCTAATACTTGCTTGATCCTGGGATACCGTTACTCTTTAATTTCTATTAAAACTGCTAATCGGTTTGGCAACATTAATATCTACGAATTTAATTTCCCAACTCTTTCTTTCAACATACCATTAAAAAATAACTTGCTTTTTTTATAACTACACTTTTTTTATAACGCTATTTCTAATCTTGTTATTCAGACCGGCATTTTTGCACAGACTACATCATCATATATTAGGTATCATATATCAAAGTAAGATACACATTAAATAAATACCTTTATTTCGACCGAATATGTGGTTTAACTCATAGTAAGTACTCAAAAAGCTCAGGAGGCCGATCAATGAAAATACTCCTCTGAAAGAATAATAATGCAATGTATTTTAATAAAATTTAATTAACAGATATCAGCTTCATACTAATAAAATGCCCTGTGTAGGGATAAAGATTATTTACCCTAATGAGCCTAGCCTCAGTAGTTCTGAGTTCGAACCTAAACCGAGGTAAAATAGTTGCTTAACCATATCGGAAGAATAACAAATATTTACTTTCCAGTCTAGTCCCAGACTAACGTTTCAACAGTGGTAGAGTATGACAACATCTGTTACACGAATTGGCTCTGTTGCACCGGCGTGACCGGTGAAATACTACGACCTCACTGAAGACAGCCGTGAAGTAGAAATAAACTGCGTATAGTCTAATGAGAGAGGTGCCAGAGGCCTAATTTTAGTCCTCTTCCTCTTCCCATCCTTTCCATGTTGTACAGGCAAAAAGTGTGAAAGTCTATTTATTTATTTTGATCATCATTTCCTTAAGGTCAATTTAAATTAACAAGTCGTACGTTTATCGTAGTATTAAAGCTACATTACAATTAATTCCGAACTTTAGAAAGAGCAGAAGTTTCTAGAAAATAAAGAGTTGTAATAAATATAATAATTTTCCAAGACGGATAGTAAGTAGTATAAGTTAAGAATATTTCAAAATATATATTAGAACTCATATTCGTATATAAGAAAGATGAACTAATTGTTTTTTACTTACAAAGCCGTGAAATCAGCAGGTACCCATGGCTTGTCATCAGGCAATCGACAGAAATCATCCTCGTATTGAAAACCTACGGTACTAACGTTAAATAAAAGCCCAGAAATAGCTTCCTCCGTTGTACAAGGTTTTGGAATACATAGAGCTAATCGAAGCACTGAAAACTCAAGAGGATTGCCAGGTCCAGATCTGTTAAAAAAATTAAACTATATACTTTAAATTTAGAATACCGTATACGACATTTCGTGGTAATATTGATATTTCGTTACACACTAGATCTTAAAGCAATGTTTCTATATAATTTTCCCACGTAATTTCCATCTTTGATTATAATGCTACGCTGAATATTCCTGTGCATCCGCTAGTAACGACTCTTTTAAAATTCGTCGAGGGTTCGCTTAAAAATCTCAATATCTAGATACAAACCCTCCTGATGAAACACAATAATTGAAAAAGTATCTGTAAAAAGTGCTTACAGGGGGCATAAGAATGTATCTTTCAGTATATTATTACACTGCAAGACAATAGGTATAATATCAAGGAAGTACATTCATGCTTCTAATTTACAGAACTAGACTGATGTAGTTAGCTGTACATAATGTTATCTAATGGTTAGTTACCTGATTTCATGTAGGTCCGCACCAAATAGAGCCCTGAATCCTGCTCTTTTTAATTTGTAATCTTTTATGTTAGTGATTGTAATTTCATCCAAAGGTAAAGAAATAGGATCGAAAGTTGACCGTTGCGACGAAAAAATTGGTTGAGACTGTAATTCTTGATTGAAAGGAACTCTGATCATGCAATACTTTCCTTCGATATCAGTACCATGAACAGTTGGGTTGATTTCCAAACATTGGTGATAATTACCCAAATCTACTGTATTGCCAGCCAGCAAGCCTCTCGGTACCCTTATACCGGCGTCCAGAACTGAAATAAGCCATTATCTTTACACATACACATACATACTACATAGTCTTGATGGAAACATGGGTACATAGTATAAGTGCAAAATTATTCCACAGTGTTTAAACAGAGTTGCAGCGTGTACAGTCATATAATTTGTTTGTATACAAACAGTGTTTTGCGTGTTAGCAGTGGTAGACCCCGAAACAACAAGGGCTCGATGAAATGATATGAACGGTGAAATACCGCGACCTCACAGTAGACAGGCGTGAAGTGGAAGTATTCTGCGATTTGTTCGATGAGTGAGATGCCGGAGGCCTAATCTCAGACCTCCCTTTCCTTTATTTGGATATGATGGGATGATCCCCGTTCTGTGATGATGAATAGGAAAAGAAAATATTATCTTTCCCGTCTATCTCCTCCTCTGTCCATTAAAGGTAGGCAACGCATCTGCGCCTTATTTGTTTGTTGCGAATTGCCCATAGATGGCGGTCTCTTAATATCATATGACCCGCTTACTTGTTTGCCATTCTGTTCCATAAAAAACATAAATGAACAAACAAAATAGTATAAGATACAGCATATGTAATTCATACCCTCATCTGCTAAGCTTGTGTGGACGTCAAATCGAACTCGAGTCCAACATTCGTACGTCGGCGAGTTAAGCTAAGTTTCAACCTAATTTAGTTTTTACGATTTAACAGTGTTGGCCCTAGATTTAGTTTGGTAAACCACTTGTGATGTATCAATGTAGATATTATCGTACAAATAATCCAGGTCCTGATCAAATAACAAATGAGGGGTATAAATTTATTATGCCGTATCTTAGACTAAAAGGATTGTATTGCATTAATTTGGAAATATAACTTTAGAATTTAAACGACGATTTAAAATAAAATAAAAAACACAGGACTCACACATGTTAAAAATAGAAATCTCATTTAAGATGCATTCGAATAACGCAAAAGAAAAAAGGCTTATATAAAGTAACTTACATAAACTTAGAAGAATTGTGTTATTCCTCAATATGCTAATTTGTTTCCGACATTCTTCCGAATCTAACACATCTTCATATAGACTTTGATTGAGCGCTTGATTCGGTACCTCCCAATCTAAGTGAAGATACCCTTGGACTTGAACAAAGACAAAGAATAATTGTATTACAGTACTTAGATTCATTATTATTTAATTAGTTATAAAATGTAAAAGGAAGTGTCACATCTTCGGAAGCAAACAATATTGTAGTCTTGTAATAATTAAGAAATGAAAATATTTTAGGTAATCTTATCTATTAAGAATTTCATTGGAGGGTTGATTGAAATTGATTGCATATTACACATTTTCAAGAGGTTCCGTACACCTTGCTTTGGTAGCTTTAAAATAAATCTTTATTGTGTACGTAAATTGATAAACACTAAATAAGGCATCACTTTACATTTTCTGGTTGTTGGGAACGTTTATACGTAGGGGTAATCTTTTAATATCAGGTTAGCAACTTGCTTGCCTTCATCCTTAAAAAATATATCAATTGTTACTTGTATAAAATTTCACCGAAAATTAAGTACATTTGATTGTACGGTCCAAAAAAAGTCAAAAACTGCTGGAACGACTTAAAAAAAATACCAATAGTAAGCTCTTCTATCAGTCACCTGGGTTATATTTTATTTTGTCTATTTAACTACCCAAGTGAAGCTGGGTAGTGTTGCTAGTGACTTAATATAAGCATGTGACATTATCCTAGTGTAGCTTCAAGAATTACCTACCTTATGTCAAGAAGGAAGTATAATAATGTCAACGTGTTCTAATTTCCTTAATAAGTTATTGTTCCAAGAAATTTTACTGTAACATTGATTGCTTGTAGCAAAAGTGTTTATTTTGTAGAAAATAAAATAATAAATGGATCGCTAAAGGATTGAACGAAATTCTAATTGTGAAAACGCCAAAGCTTATCACAGGATATGATCATAAAATTCCGATTATATCGTTTATGAATTTTTAATTACGCACAGATAAAAGATCGATGTAAGAAATAATAATAACAATAAATGATGATAATAAAATAACCTTAGATTTGTTATAATCGTATATACCAAATAATTAATTTAAAAAACCTGTACATCGGTTTTGGTACTGACAAGTTTCGGACCTCTAAAAGGTTAATGCGTTTTATTTAATTAATAATGGCTCACTAAATTTTTCATGATTTTCGTCGTTACACAATGATAATTATAATTGGACGAAATTTGCAGGAGGAGGAAATGGATCCCTCCTCTGTCTATCAAAGGTAGGCAACGCATCTGCAACTCATTAGCTTGTCGCAGATTCCCTTGGGTAGCGGCCACTTAATATTAGGTCGCTTGCTCGTTTGCCAACTTCTTCTAAAAAAAAACAATTATAGTATTTGTCAAAGTATGTTGTACATGTTCAGTGGTTATGAATATTCTTCATATAATAACAGGGTGCTGCTAGACTTTTCTCGTCGCACACGAAGATGGCCACCGAGGAGTTTTTAATCCCTGATTAAAAACTGATGACTGACTTTTAATCCGTGAAAAAAAATCCCTGATACCTTCATAATTCTTAAAATAGTGTCAGGTTCACATCAAGAGAGGGCTGCCAAAACTACTTGTCGCGTTTTTTGCTCAGAAGTCCAAAAATTTCTACAGCAACGGGATCATGGCACTACCTTAAACATGCAAAAATTCGTCGATCAAAATGGCACATATATACATATATTAATTAATTGAAAATAACCTTGAAAAAAAATGTCCGAAGTTGACCCAACCTATTAGATAAGACATTATAAATAATTTCTTGATAATATTTGGCTACAGTAAGAAATTATGTAAGAAACCTTCCACAGTCATATTAACAACGAATATGACGTAACAAAATACGCATTTGAGCATGTATCGAAGTTATATAAATAAATATTAGATAAGATAATAAATTACGGATGTATAAAATAATGGTTGTACCTACTAAAGACGAACGAAGAAGTAGAGTTATAAAATTGACTTAACTTAAACTAACTTCCCGTGTTTATCTGACATTGATCGACATCGAGCGGTTGGCAACTTTGAAATTCTGGTGTCAGAATATAATTTATTTTTCAAATACCGTAATCCCCTTACTTCGTATTCGTGTTTGAAGGTCACGATCACCTCCATCCATGACCCCTAGATTTACAAGATTATCTCTGCCTTTCCTGGCAATGTGTCCGAAGTACTCCCAAGACTCGTTTGAGACAGATGGTAGAGAGCCCTGTTGAGTTTGGCAAATATATGTGCGTTGGTCCGAAATACAGTCCATGGGATCCGATGCATTTTCCTCCAGCACCACATATCGAAGGCGTAAATCATGTCATTAAGGTAACTAGGAACTTTGTAACTAAGCAGTTAACTCATGGGAAGTGTTTTTGTGTTGTTTTAGCTTACACAAGATTTATCAAAAGGTGTCTCCTTTTTGCCAAAGAAGCCTTGTTAACCATAATAGATAATTACATGGAAACTATTATTGTTCAGATGATTATTTTCCTGTAATTTTCAACGGTAATAACATAAGGTCCTGTTGTTCTAACTTTTAGATCTCTTTAAAACCACGGAATATCTCAAGCCAAGTATTACCTAATTGGTCTATAGCATAACGGTATTGAAACTTGACAATTACTGTGAAAAGTAAATGTATAGTTTGTTCCGCATCAAGATAGAGAGACCAAGAAGAAGACAAGACGAACAAACGTCACTACCATACATGGCGGCCATTACACTTTTTATACTTTCATCATGAAATGTTGTAATTTTGTGGAAATCATGAGATAAAGTAAAATATAATTATATGATATGGATAGCTAAAGTTATAACGTAATGTGAGATAAAGTTATTTATCGAAAATATTTTGGAATTTACGAATTTTAACATAAAAGGTAAAGTGAAACTTTTGTTTACAAAAATTCCATTTTCATGTGGAGCAAACTATACCACAATCAATACAGTGGCATATTAATCAATCTACACTTTATCAGCCATCCAGACTATCAACAATATTATTCCCAGATCGGTCTTTGTCAGATTGGTAATCCACGTCGGATTTCTCTACATAAAGTCGATCAGGGCATAACTTCACTGTGATATAAGAGCTATGGCTCGGAATCAACGTTGCGCTCCAAAACTGTCAGTCATCGTGCAGTGAGCCGCGTAGAGGTTTACGTCGATAATAATCCTTAAAAAATGAGGGCCATTTCAATTTTACTTTTTTGTATACGAAATCGGTTTGTCTTGACAATTGAATACATTCCTATGTTTTCAACTAATGGTAAGCCAAACTCTTTGTTTAATTATACTCAATTACAAATATAATCTCAAATATAATCTAATAAAATTTCATAAAAAAAAACTCCAACAATTTACATAATTCTCAGTCTAGACAACCAACTTGCTTCAAAGCACGACAACGACTGGACAACATTAGTATTATATTTTCTTTAAACTGATGTCATAATAATACCGTCTTAAGTTGTGAAGAGAAAGTGAAGTTTTACGAGATTATATATAATGAAAATAGTATTAAAAATCACAAAATCTTTTCAAGATTTACGAAAGTTTCTGGCAATTAAAAAGCATTAAGATTTATACCGTCTTTGACGGCTCGTAAAACTGTATCTTAAAGTAATAAATGGTTGGACATGGAAGCCTTGCAGAGGCCTAATAGCGCTTCTGATATTAATGGCCTGGTATTAAAAATATATGAAGACAAAAATAAAATTTAAAATACATAAAATAATCGTAAAACTATTTTTAAAAAAATACAATAAGAGGGCAAACAAGCAACGGGTTGCGTAATATAAGTGATCACCGACGCGCTTGACCATCCGCAACACCAGAGGAACTGCAGATGCGTCGCCGGCCTTTAAGGAAGGAGTACGCTCGCTTCAAGAAACCTAAGTCGTATCGGTTTGGAAATACCTCTGGCGACAGATTATTCCACAAAAACGTTTATGCTAGGCAGGAATATACGCTAAAACCGCACGTTATTGGAACACCAACCATCAAGATGGTGGGGATGGTAGTTGGAGCTCTGTCGAGTTGAGCAATGACGAAATATTGATAGTTTATCGTACGGTAATGATGCATAATTTTATTATTTTAATAATATGTTATATAATATATTGGTTTCCAAGTGAGTCTCAAATATAGTAAATAAACAACAAAAGTTTAATAGATAGCTTTTTTATTCTTCATCGCGCTTAAAGATATAAGTCTAAGATAATAAAATCTAAATCCTGCATAAGCTCCTTCTTTATTTTTCGTTTATTCGTACAATAGGATTGAGTGCCTGCCTTTCAACCGATCAGTGAATTCAAAATGAATTTTATTCGCAAAATATACTTACTTAATCTGTATTTTAAAATAAATTGGAAGACGTAAGCCAAATGTATTCATTACTATATAATTGTATTATTTATTCATTTTCTTTGAGAGGTGTGCCAGGATTGCATCAAATGGAAATCAGTAATCTCTGCTTATCCCTCTAGGTTTTTTATGGTGGCAAACGAGCAAGCAGGTCACTTTATGTCAAGTGACCGCAGACAAATGCCTATACATTTAATGGATAAGGATTTCCTATTCATCTCCTTCCCGTAATATCCTCCTCCTATCCAATCTTTATTAGGAAACGATAGGAAGGGGAACAGGACTGAAATTAATCTAGTAGAATTAGTAATCACTCATGAGACAAAACGCAGATACCTTCCACTTCACGCCTGTTTTCTGTAAGGTCGTGGTATTTCATCGGTCTCCACCGGCACGAATGCGTGCGCATATTATTAGTATTTTCTTTGAATGTCTAGAAATTTTCTACATACTGTTGTAACCTGTCGCTTTTTTACGCCATGTCGAACGCCATATTAGAAATCTTCAGCTGTGGTATTAATGGACGTAGGACTCTCTTATGAATCTTAACACGTAGAGAAAGAGACTTAAAACATTGTTCTTTGGGCGACCTTTATACTCAGATCTATTTTGAAGTCATATAATTAACATCTACTACACATTAACATGATATAGAACAATGTAAGCTGTAGTATGAGCTTAATTATTTTATGACCACAAATATTCGATGGTTCCATTTATCTTTTAAAAGTTTGTAATCAAATGGAATCGTAAATTTATAACATTGCAAAACTTTTGTGTTTTAATATTAAAACAACTAAACTTTTAGATATAGCTCCTTAAAACGTGTATCAATTGATACAACTTTTAATATTTATTACCAAACTTACTCTCTTTACGAATCCATAAATAAATTCTACGTGAAGAATTACGAATGCGTGGATATTAAGTCGATTAGAAAAAAACAAACCCTTAAATTAAAAACATACGCTACGGTGTTTACACTTAAGACGCACAAATATTTCAAAATGCATATTTCACGTATATATCTTTATAATATTTAACTGTAGATATTCTTATCACCGTTTGCCTGGAAGAGGTATCTAAAGGTTCACGGTAGCAGTAGTAACATAGCCGGGCTCGAGGTGGCAGAACACAGAGGGCGCTTAGCCTATTTAACAGTAACAGCTTAAGACTCGTTAGAGAACCTTAGCTCGACCCGTTACTTTGTTAGGATTAAGAGGCAAAATGCCCGGCCCAGACCTCGGCTCAAGCGTTAGCTTTTATCAACAATAATAATAATTACCACTACTTCGTAAAGCGGTAGGAATAAATAGTAGAAAAAGTTGAGCAACGCTTCTATCATAAATTGCAGAATCACGCTCATCATAAATTATTGTTGCAACTTCGTAGCCAGCCTTCTTGTAGGATAGTGG
>JWHW01012326.1:114671-139624 GCA_000931545.1 Papilio glaucus
CACAGAGAGCGCTTAGCATATTTAACAGTAACAGCTTAAGACTCGTTAGAGAACCTTAGCTCGACCCGTTACTTTGTTAGGATTAAGAGGCAACCATGTTCTTACATCGCTCGGCCTGACCCTTTACTTACTTTATACGGAAAACTATACGGTTACTTGGTAACCGTATAGCATTCCGTCTCGATTGCGCCCAAAATGCCCGGCCCAGACCTCGGCTCGAGCGTTAGCTTTTATCAAAAATAATAATAATTACCACTACTTCGTAAAGCGTTAGCACTGGAAGAAATAGTAGAACTTCTATCATAAATTGCAGAATCACCCTCGTCATAAATTATTGTTGTTCGTAGCCAGCCTTCTTGTAGGATAGTGGGGGGATTTGGTAAGGTTAATATAGTTAAGAGGATGCAAAAAGGTTTTAACATTCTGCTGCTTACTCTATAGTATAAATATTCACAAAGGTATCCTGTAAGCTTGAGCCGCGTTGCCCTATACAAGCAAAACTATTTACATTGTGTGACATTATCAGTTAAAAATAATAAAAATCTATAGATCGTAAAACAAAGTATATTTAGATATATTGTTATATTATAACTGGAAATTATACTGATAGAACTATGTGTTTCGTTCTAAATATATCTGAATATCCTACGTCACAGTTACGTTTTAGTTACGTCACAATTCTTCTAAGGCGGATGATGATAGATAATATCTGTGTCTACAACAACAATTGGCCATGTTACTCCTCTACATGATGCTAGAGATAATTTGTTTCTCTTTCTATTCTATGTGTTTCAAAAGTTCTAGTTCTTCTGAGAATTTTTTCCTTTGTTTTCTAAGGCCTGAAATAAGATATACATTAACATACTCATGTAAGACTAACGGATTTGTATATTAAGTTTAACAAACCTCCACTCACAAAAAACACAGAGTTATATGTTATAACTCTGTGTTTTTGTGAGTGTGTGTATTTGATATGTACTATAGGTAAAAAGCAATACCTCACCTTTGTCAAATTTTTTCTTGAAAATTATCGTAAACGGTACGTCGATAAGTACAGTGAAGACAAAGGATAACATAAAAGTCAATATAATAAACGCAATACACTGGAATAACTGAAATAAATGTTAAAAATGTTGTTCAAATCAAAGCTAGTTTGAGGACGGAGTAACTCACGTAGGAAGTGGCTAACGAGCAAGCGGTTTACCTCATATTAAGTGACTGCATCCCCAACAAACTAATGTGTTGCAAATACACAGAAAAATGGATATTTGCTTTTACTATGTATCCCCTTATCGGTCAATTAATAATACTGAAAAGGATAAAGACAGAGGTCCAGAATTAGGCTTCCGAAACCTCACTTATCAGACGTCGTAGTATTTCACCGGTCGAGCCGGCCCATCTACTCCTTCTTTTTCATATTGGCATAGTATCTGTAAGTGATGCCACACGTGCGCTATGTCATTACAGCACTATGATTTCGATGGAGTTTGCCTCACATATAGATACAAATACGATGATGCAACGAAACGCACGGCACTTCAACGACGCTGAGGGTATTCATATCGACAAATTGGATCATTACTTCTGAAACTTTGCAAGCTTTTCTGGTCTATTTTAATTCGTAGAAAATCTATTGTTTGCACTCTGCTGTTTGAATAGACTGCTCCAGTCACAGACATAACAGATCTTCAAATGAAGAAGCTAAAAATACTTATACTTACAATTCTTTCAAACGTAAAATATTGCGGTGACAGAGAGACGTCATTGGCAACAAATATTACAGGATAATGGAATAAGTAAAACCCATAGGACAGTCGACCAGGTAGCTGCCACAAGCGTAGAGACAAAAACCAATCGATGGGACCTGTTTTACAAAAACAAAGACTTATATTATGCAAATTAAGATACGCACATTTGGAAATTTTCTTGTCAGTAAATTCGAACGACAGTGCGTTACCGACATATTGATTTAGTTGTTTGGTATTAATTCGAACAAAAATTTGAAAATCAATTTCATTTCGATGATACAATTTTAAATATCAGTAACTTTTATCTCATAGTTTACTTTTTCACTTCTTTGGACAGTCCTCTAATACTGCTTATTTTGAACTTCTTTATATATAATTTCACGATATGGCATGATGACTTTGTTTACCTACGGCAAGTAAACCAGATGCAAGTCAAGAGATTAGACAGTCCAAGTGTTAGACCACACAGTCTATATGATGTAAAATAATAATTGATCGTACCACCGTATCCTTGGGCGCACGCCAGGACAATCCAGCCAACAGCGGCGGACCACAACGGCCGCATAAAAGTGTTAATCGTCGAGTCCATGACCGCGTTGTCCCAGTCAGTTTGCTGTACACGGTACAGTACGTACAACGTCCCAGATAGTATGGCGAAACATATAGCCCATAGTGTTAGTACTATCGTCTATTAAAGAAATGTCACAAATTAAGGTAAAGAAGTGTAGGGCATCCTTCCAGACGGACCGAAGGTCTCGTAATAAAGAGGAAAACGAATGGATGCGTAAAGTGGCGGAACGCATTTGGTAGAGGGGGCATTGCGAAAGGTCTATTAGTCCCAGTCCAGCAGTGGTCTGATATAAGGTGATCATGCTGATGAAGCTAATAAAGTACGATGTACATAATGCAAACACTTCTGCATTTTAACAGTGGTAGAGCCCGCGACAACATCTGTTTCACAAATGGAGAAATGAACTTGACCGGTGAAATACTACGAACTCACAGAAGACCTTTCACCTGATGAGTGTCGAATTCTGGTCCACTTCCCCTTCCTACCCTTTTCTAATAAGAAAAGAATGGAAACGGGAAATTAGGAAGAGGATTTGACGGAGGAGAGGATGGATAAGAAATAATTTTTCTGTTTATCCCCTTTTCTATCCATGAAAGGTAGGCAGTGCATCTGCAAAAAAGCTATTGTTTGTTGCAGATGCCTGTGTGTAGCGGTTACTTAATATAAAATTAACCGCTTGCTCATTTGCCACCTTCTTCTACACAAAAATAAACTACGTTAGTTAAGTAAAAAAGGAGTACGTAGGTGACCAGACATTTAGTGTTTGCCACCGGGCATTAAATTCGTCCGCTTTACGGCGTTTGGAGTACAAAAAGTTAGGATGTAGAGGAATAACGTAGACAATTAGAGATAGGGTTTCATGAAAAATGGAAATATTGATAAGTAACTTTTTATTTGTTCTTGTTGTTCTACTAATAGCATTGTGCTATAAAAGATAAGGACGCCACTCACTATTCCCAGATTTATTTAGGAATATATTATTATGTGGATACATTTATGTGTCTCCTTCTCTGCCATCGCTAAGCCAACGTACCTATTTAAGCACCAGCAGAACTTGTTGCCATCGCCTTTTTTTGTTATTGTCTTACACCTTACTAAACTACGGTAATTTACAAATGCTTGTATCATATAAATTTTTGAATCATTTACTCACTGTAGAAATTACAACTTTTTTACCACGCCAAAGGTGCAACATATAGCCAACCACCATGCCAACGACAAACGAAGTGGTTCGAGGGATTATGTGGAAATAGTACTTGGTGTAATAATCCCACAACTCGTTATTGCGTCTGCAATAGATTAAAAAAAAGTATTAAATCATTTTCTATGTGGTTAACAGTGGCTACAATAATAAAATTGTCAAGTTCTATCATGTCAGAAATGATGCCATTCGCATTTTTCAAAATAATATTTCCAGGTATTATTCAGAGAGGTTTTGAGAATACAGCAATGTAAAAGTTGAAAGACAAGCATGCTACTAAGAAAGATGGCGTCAAATTTGTAATATATATATGCTAAAAGTAAATGCAAAATGAAGATGTGTTAAATCTTTCAGGATCTTGTCACTCAGCGCTACTGCTGTCATGCATTGGGGAAGCTTGATGGTACTGACTACAAAAGGCAAATTGAGGCTGACTATGGACGAAGGATCCATTCCAAATGAAGTTGTAACTATAGGTTAATTAACTATTAATATAATGGAGGTTACTATTACTTACATTATATTATTGAAGAGGGAGTGAGATTAACTTTTTTAAAATAATCTACATTAACTCGTGGAGCTAAATTAAATATAAACTTGAAAATAAAAAGCGTTAAAATACAAACACAGAAATAATTGTGTGAGCGGGCAACTGCATAATAAAATTATAACATGCGGAGACCGCCATCGCAACGACAAATGCTACCAGTAGGGCCGACCATGCCATCTGTCGGCTACCACTCAGCACCCAGTATAAGACGATAGGCGATAGAAAGTGCAGCTGAATATCGATTGCAATGTACCAGGAGTGTGGTACGCACTGAAAAATGTTAGAGAAGAGATTGTACAAAACTATTAAAATTACTATGCTTTTTCTGGCTACCCCCTTCCTTAAACGATGTATTTAAGAGTTTGACGGTTGTGTACGGAAAATTGTGCCAAGATGATCGTGTGTTGTTATGTTCATGCTTCAGTTTAAGAAGACATCTGAGTCAAAGTACTTAGGTATGTCCTATAACTGCAATCCGAAATAGATGCATCAGCAGAAGATGCATGAACAACTCGACTCTACTTACCAGAGTACAGGCGTGAGCAGTAGCGGAGTCAGAATTGTGATTGTGGGGGACTTGAACCTTTACATGGAAGGTTCTAACTACGTAAAAAACTAAAATGTACACATTTTACATAGCTTAACGCATTAAATATCGGGAGCTCAAAAAGGCCAATCATGGTAAGAATCCCGTTTCTTACAAACTTTATATTGGTATTTATACTTCTACGTTCAAATGAATGAGGTGTCGCAGGCCATATCTTCTTACTATTATTACCCACATATCCCACTATTATTACTATTTATGTATTCCATTCCTCCCCTCCTTCCCACATAATTGATGTATTTATTCTTATTCTAATCACTTGACACGTTTAGACCTCACTCAATTTATTTCCTGTCAACAGTGTATCGCTTACCATTTCTTTAGGATTGATGTAATTTTGCAAATGAATAAGAGTCGACCACCAGTACGTCCTGCATCTCTGTGCATTGACGGCTGTCACCGCTGAATCATATAGTGGACCATTTGCCAATTTATGTAGTACCGACGCGTCAAGCAGAATTAACGTGGCGAGCAATGGAAACATACGCAACAGTCTATTTAAGTAGAACAGATGTAAATTCCTGATCAGTGTCACTGGAAATTCGACATTAAATGTATTTATATACATATGGAATTGTCTTGACATTGTTGAGTAGCGCAAAATTCACCAAGGGAAGTAGAAATAGCCAATCATAATGGAACCGGCCGACCTCTCAATCTTCGTACAATCAGGGCCTTCACATTCCTCTGTTTCAAATCTTAAATTCAATAGAATTTACTGACAACAATCAGGATAAAAAGCTTTTTCGATCGAAAGTTAAGCCTATAATCATCTTTCAGTACATGGTGATTCAAGAGGTTTTATAAATATGCAAAGGGACACTACTTTGAAGCTAAAATAATTTAAGGGAGTTGATGCGAGTTTTATAATGATCGTTTGTGATATTTAACAGATAATGTGAAAGTTATATCACACGACCTTGACGTCGACGTATATCGATAAAGTGAAGCAGTCTTTTAAATCATTTTCAAACGAAGATATACAATACATTTGTTGATAAAGGGTTTCTCAATCAGGTTCCATAATGTATAAGCCTTTGTTTTCCTGCTTAACCAAAAGATTACGATATATAGGATTAAGATAAAAAAAAATATAATGTTAACAAATGAAATCAAAAGTTGCCGTTTGGAGAGTTTTTATTGAACAGATATGATAAATATTCTTGCAACATCTGTTGCACGAAAGGGTTGGCTCGACCAGTGAAATACCACGACCGCACAGAAGACAGGCGTGTAGTAGAATTCTTCTTCGTTTCGTCTGAAGAGTGAGGTGCCGGAGGCCCAATTTCAGTCCTTTCTTCCTCATCTTTTTCTAATAAGGATAGGATTTGAAGGAGTAGAGTGTTATAGGGGTTTTGGATGAATAGGAAAAATCCTTTTTCCTGTCTATCCCCTCCTCTATCCATTACAGGTAGGCAACGCATCTGCGACTTACGATGTGCTTGTTGCGTGATGTCTATGCGTAACGGTCACTTAACATGAGGTGACCCGCTTGCTCGTTTGCTAACTTCGACCGTAAAATTGTACAATTATTTAAGACACTTGAAACTTACTGCCATCCATTTTACTAGCGCTATTATATACCAATAGGAGGCCACCCAGCATAAAGAACGTATCAGGGGCCATCGGTACCGATGTCACCATCGAAGATTCCGCTGATATTAGCCACTGTAAGCATCCATAGTGATATTAACCGACCGACTTCCACTGATATAAATTAACAAAATATCAATAAAATTCAAGAACATTGCAATATATTTTTACCAATGCTTAGTGGCCTCATCTCTGTTTTAACGGGGGTTCGTAAATATCCAAAATATGGATACCAAAACAAGAGTTTCGATCTGCTAGTTGTTCGCGAATTAATGGGAATGGGATTATTGTTCCATAAATCTTTGTAAGTAGTTTTATTAAAGAAATATAAAAGGTGATAATACAATTCTGCTATACCAGAAAGGTATGCTTCAGTAGTACGGGCATGTTGAGAGGAAAGAAGATTGGCAAGAAAAATTTATGATGCGGAAATGAGTGACAGTGTAGGCCGGGGTCGGCCTAGGCGTACTTATACCGACCAGATTAGTGTTAGATAGTGGCATACAAAAGAAGGCGGTATTTAAGAGTAACCGTTATCGACGAGTATGTATACGTGGATGTATGGATGTAGACGAAGCGAGAGAGGTGTGTCAGGACCGTGACAAATGGAAATCCGTTATCTTTGCTTACACCGCTGGTTTAGGAGCGTGACTGTATATATCTAACTCATGATCCGTTGCTATACGCCTTAATATTTAACACTGTCATACAACAAAATAAGGTCAATTAATAGTTTTTCAACAAAATAATATATATAGTGAAACAATGACTGTATGACACAAAAGATACTAGCTTCTAATCCTTAAAAAATACATATACTCACGACAAGATAATATGTGGGATTTAGAAGAAAGGATACCGAAGAGTAGGAATGGCCAAATATGATCCACAGCATGGAGAGACTTTTGATACCTTCGAGGCATTTTATATTGCTATCACTTTGAGGAAAGTGGACCAAGCTTCCCGTGTTGTTATATATAGAGAACGCTCTGTAGTAAAGATTAGCATCAGCCGGTTCTAAAATTATAAAATAAAAATATATTTGATTATTAATTTTATGATATCTTTTTATTAAATAATAATAATAATAAATCAGCCTTTTCTAGAATGTTCCCCACTGCAGGGACACAGGCCTCCTCTCCGAGAGAGGGAAAGGGCCGTAATCCACCACGCTGGCCCAGTGCGGGTTGGTGGATGTCACATGTCTTCGAATTTATTGGTTCTAAGACATGCCGGTTTCCTCACGATGTTTTCCTTCGCCGTTTTTGGAGCAGTGGTGATGAAATAAATTAACACAAAGTAAAGCACTTGCCTGGGTTCGAACGCGCGACCTACAGTACGTAAATCGGGGCCTAAACCACTGAGCCACCACTGCTCCTTATTTTTTTATTTACAATTACTAAAATACATCATAAAATCATTCGCGTACTCACTTCGATTTAAAATGAATATGTGTGTTAATTCGTAGAATGTGCTTAGTGCAGTTAGAATTCCAATACTGGAGAAAATTACACTGAAAGAAGATGGAAATATGCTCGTAGAATTAAATGTTTTTAGCTCAACGTGTCGTTAGCCTAATAATTAAAAAAAAAAACGGCGAAGACGGCACAAAATTTGTAGGATATTAATTTATACATTAGAGGGAAAAATAGGCATACTAGTAATTGGTCTTAGATTCGTATTACTTGTAAACAACTGCTTAAACTTATACACATTTGTAATATTTAGTCTTTCTCTTTTTTATAGCAGAAGGTGGTAAACGAGAAAGCGGTTCAGCCGGTATTAGTTGATCGCTACCCATAGACATCTGCAACAAACTAATGAGTGGCAGATGCGTTGCCTACCTTTAATAGACAGAGGGTATAAAAAAAGGATTTACAACGATCACAATTGGCCAGACAAGACTTAAGTCAGTATCTTGTCCCCATTCTTACTATTGTCTCACAGGAAATACTTACAGTGCAACATAATCAGCTGTAACCCACGGCTTATCATGGGGTAGACGACAATATTCCTCCCCATACTCGAGTCCAATAGCACTCATATTAAAGAATAAGGCAGTTATTGCGTCGTCTGTGGTACATGCCCGGGGAACACATAACCCCAATTTTAACACCGTGCCGCATATAGGACTGTTTCTGAAAACACGCGGCATAGACAATCTTTATGCCACCTTTTTGTTTTTTTAACTATGCTGTTTGTGATTATCGCGCTATCGGCGTTATTCAATATTTTCTTAAGCGTATTCGTCTTGTTTTTCAGCAGAAAACTTTGTTACCGTTGTTAAACAATTGCGCATCCAGGATTGACCCCTTTTTCGGGGGTTCGACCTCCTAGCACGCTAAAACTAACACAACATTTTATCGTTTAAATCAGAACAAGATAGGGTAATGCAATTAGAGTAATAATTGAAATAAATTCTGAATTTGGGCAGGGGCTTGAGCGTCTTGGAAACCTTCTCTCCCTGGATCCGCCATCGTTCCTAAACCTAACATGTGTGATGTAGATTATTTTTATAATGCTAATACACAAATAAACTTTTCTTCAAAATATGGTCCACTACCCACTCCGGTTTTGCAGAGGAAGCAGCATATTCGACAAATTTTAAGCTTTAAGATCGTACAAGACTATTATTGAGATTATGAAAGACTATAAGAGATTATTAAAGATAAACAACTTCATATAAACATCAAAAGTAAAATAGTTAACACCTGCATGCTACCCGTCCGTATGGCTGCCTAAAAAGGTGTTTAACTCGGAAAATGACAAACAGACTGATGTCATGTGTTCAGACAGACTAAAAAACCATATCATCAGGACTCAAACTAGAACCATAGACATAGTACTGAAAATTGACATAGTTTTTGACCTAATCGCCTAACACGGTATGATGACTGATCATAGGTGGCGTTGGTGATTTGAACTTAGAGAACTAGCTAGCTTGTGAGAATACAATCCAAAAATAATAATTACATATTATTCTGAAAGCTTGTTATTGTTCCAAACAATTCTTGATAACCTTTTACTATTGAATAATATTTATCCAACAGCCTCTGTCCGGTTGGTCCAAATTTCATTAAATCAGTTTCAAACGATCCATTCGTTCCAGAGAACCCAGGTAAAGTAACATTTTGTATTGTAGGTATCTGTACTACGCAGTACTTTCCCGCGATTCTCGATTGTTCAAAAGGTGAATCGATTTCCAAACATTGGTAATAATTTCCCAAGTCAATTGAATTATTATCAAATAATCCTCTGGGTATTCTGAACCCGGCATCCAAAACTGAAAATATATACATACACTTATATTCATAGAAATCACAAAAAATAACGCATGCTATTGACTATACCTTGATTCAAAGCAAGATTGGATTATTGAAAACAAAGGTTACGTTAAAAATCGTAAATTCCAAATTATTTTCGAAAAACAATATTTTTCTCATATTACCTTATCACATTAGCTATCCTCAACAATTTCCTTTCACTTTATCTCACGACTTCCACAATATACATTTCCGATGAAAGTATAAAAATTGCGATGGTCGCCATGTGTGGTAAATGACGATTGTTTGTTTGTTTACTAAACTTGCAACAATGACTTAACTTTAAATTAGTTATATGATACTGGTACCACTTCAAAGTAAGACAATCAATATAAGTCTAGCAATCCTACATTGGGAGCCTAAACTGTTACGAAATAACAAATCATATATATATGTGTAATTTATCTTAGTTTTTAGCTAATAAAGTTAAAAACTTATCATTCAGAGGCAGTTTTCTAAACTAAATATGAAATTCCAGAGTTTTACAATCAACATAGATTTGACTAAGTCATGCAACCATGATAATGCCATTTCCACACAAGAGTCAATCCTGGTCATTCCAGTTTTCGTATTGTATTAATTAAAAACTAAATATTTCCTACTTGTAAGTAAAAAAATCATTATTTAAACATTTAAAGAAGTTACTTACATTTTGCTAAAAGGCGAGTATTATTTAAAGCCATAAATCTTATTTGCCTCTTACATAATTCCGGATCCAAGACTTTCTGATATAAATTTAGATCATATAATGAACTTGATGAATCCTCATCATTTATAAGCCATGCATTCGTGCAGATAAGAAACCAGACACTGAAATAAAAACATATAGGACAGTACAACATGTAGGAAATTTAAAGTGTCCACAAAAGCAGTAACTAGCTTACCCTCTTTATAACAGACCGTATAACCTGTTGTAAACTTGAATTAAAGTTATTGGTAGGTAACCTATAACCTCATTAGGAAATATTTTTACTGGATTTGTTTGTGTACATAGTTTAACTGGAAAAAACTGGATAACCCAAACATTTGGGTCAAATATCAAAAGTCCTATTTTGACTTTATAGTACCTACACCTTATACTTGATTTGGAGCTAAAAAGTAAGAGGATAACTTAATGCTAAATATATGTTGTCTTCTATGAACATACTTTAAACAAGAATGAGTTAATACATAAAATAAACTAACTGTATGACATTTCGGGGGAGAATACGAATCAAATGACACCTCTCTCTTCGGTCAAGGTGGGATGGATAAAATGAGACATCAAATGCCTATTTGAAAGAAAAGAACGAAGACATATTTTTTTCGTTTGAGTATCTCACCTCAAAAACAGTGCTTTCATCCTCTTTGGGCTTAATGAAAAAATTTCGTTGGTAAAGTTAGCATACAACACGCATAGTTTTTATAGTGCTGGTAAAATGTTTACACATAAACATGTGTAATTTCGCGTTGACAGACAATATTTTATATATTAAAACGATGGCTATATAAAAATATTTTGTCAGGCTTAAGTTACTTCGTTAAAATAATATAAAGTAGTTAAAAGTAAATAAAATATATAAACTGATATAAAAGTTAATATCCGATTGACAAATGTCTATTAGACATTAAAAACAATAAGTCCTGAATAATATCACAGATAAATAATAAGTAGAGAGATAGGAAAAGATTAGGGATTTCTATCTGGCAAATCCCTCTTGCTCTACATAGACACGTTAGGTATTGTTTGGTCACTTGTCAAGCTATAGAAAAAGCGTCTTAATTGGGACCGCTAATGGCATATCTGCTACTTTTTGTGTAATATCATTGGACCCAGCTAATGCATTCAAATTACTCTTGTGGTAAGACCTACATTTTGGCAAAATTCTGCAACAAATGTCTATTCATTGCAGCATGTTACATTCAAACATACAAAGATACAGGAACTACTCAAAGTAATGCAAAAGTTACACCGCGTTAAATAAATCAATGAAAATTAATTCAAACTCTTTATTTTCAACATTTGACTCAGACTTTGACCAGGTCAGTTTTTACATTAACAATTATGTAACAATGTTTTTAAAAATTTACTTTAACAAGAAACACTAATTGGCAATAACGTACAATTATTACAATTTACGTTTTCATATATGTACGTTCTCAAAAAAAAAATGATTGATGTTTGGAGGTATACTACATGAGTACTTGTCTTCAAACTGAAATTCCGTTACTGACCATTATTATTCCCTTTAAATTGTAAATGGTTCTTGCAACTTATGGTGGTTTACGTTTTATCAAAGTCAAAAGATAAGTGACTGTTTTCGTTCATACGAGTCCTTTGTAAAAGACGTTTAAAAATGTTGAAAGTAAAAGAATCCTTAAAAAAAGATATACAAAGAAAAAATTATTCAAAAATATATAATTATCAAAAACTAGTAAATACAAGTAGTATCAAAAATATAAATAGAAATATAAAATTACACATACTTCAAGAATTCTCAAAGAAACTAAAAATATATTCAGTTGAGAATTCTACAAGTTATATCAAAATATAAAAAAATATCAAAAGATATGTATAAAAATAAAACTATCAAAAAACTAATTATAAGGTTAAGTTCATTTCCAGTCGCTTTGTTTGCTATAAGTCACAAACATTGTTTTGTAATGTAAAAAACACTAATCGAGATCCTTTCTGGTTTCTATTTCAAATTCTTCCAATTCATCAAGCTTCTTCGTTTTGTTTGATTTAGAAAGACCTGAAATATAACAATGTTACAAAAATATATAACATACATCTTATTAGATGTATGTAATATATTTTAATTATCATTTAAATCTCGTTATTTTAGATTTGAGGGCAAGAGAAAGAAGAAAAACTCTTTACTCTTATCTGTCTTCTAAGGCTCAATATATGACATTTTTTGCAAGCGTATGTCAAAAACCAACAAAAAAAATTGTACAAGCTTCTTCGAACTTAAGCTTTCTAACTTAATAAGTGTTTTACAGTTTATTGCAAAAGAAACAGTAACTTACCTTTTTCTAGTAGACTTTTAAAGAGAATAGTAAGCGGTGCTTCTATTAATACCGTAAGGATCAAGGACATAATGAAAGACAGCATCAAATATGACACGGACTGGTACATCTAAAACCAAAAGAAATAAGGCTGATAAAGAGGAAAATATGATAATTCCTTTATCCATCAGCCAATATGTCCACTAATCAATTACACTGGCACATTATATGACGGAATTATTGAAGCACTTAACAGAAGTTGTGAGATGCTAACACATATTTATGTAGTATTGCACAGAGCTAAGACAAATAAACAAAACCAAAATACCCTACTGACTGTATGATTCTTGACATTTTTATGATTTATTTCCTCTATGGGTTTTATGATGTTAAATGCCTTATTATGACTCCGGTGATGAATTTTCGACAAAATTTTGTAGTGTAGAGCCCGCAACAAAATCTGTTGCACGAAGGAGCCGGTGAGATACAAAAGACAGGCATGAAGTAGGATTACTTTATACTTCTGCGTTTCGACTGATAAGTGAGGTGCCGGAGGCCCGGAGTCAGTTCTTTTCCGCTTCTCATCGTTTCAAAATATTATAAATAGTTTACTGCTTCAAGACGCTTGACATACATGACGTATATCTCTAGAAAATCGTCTATCGAAATTGATATTTTAGTGCAAAATTTAATGGATGTTTTACTGTTTTGGTTTTGTGTACAACCCAAAATGATGAAACAAGTGCTATTTTCAATGTTAGTAAATACATGAAATCACAGGTTGTGTGATTCCTTTGCTATAAAATGTAATATAATCTCAATTAAAATATGATTACTTACAACATTGGCAACAGAAAATAGTTGAGGTCCCAGCATGGTGCCGTTGACGACAACTATTATGGGATAGTGAAATAAATACATGCCGTAAGTGAGTCTACCGGGCAGCCGCCACATGGGTAGAGATAAAAACCAATTGATAGGACCTGGAGACAAAGATACGAGGGATGTAAAAAATAAATCAGATACTTGGGTATCATGTGGCGAAGATTAGTCCATTCATCTGCCGTTTAAAAATTCACTGCTAGAGTTAGTGCAAATCATAGAGTATGGTGTACTCCTTGTTCATCTCTTTACATACGTAATGCGCACGTGTAACGAAACGTTTCGTATCTATTTAGCTTTTTAAAAATATTAAAATGGGCGGCGCCACTGCCAAATACGATCCCCGAAATTACATTGACTTCGATTGTTGACTTCCAAAAAGGCTTTATTATGCTTTACAATCCGTTAAATTTGATGTTCACTAAACACAACTTAGGGCCTTTCCACACGACATATTTGTCTGCGCGGACAACGCGCGTTGAACGCGATTAGGACGTCTAGCAAACGCAAGATTTTTCGATACGTTGTGACCTTGTATCGCCACATTCGCGCATATAAAGCGCAGAGGACGCGCTCATCAAAAACGAGCGTCGTGTGCCGGCACAAAAAACTTCGTGCAAAGGTTCTTACCTCCATATCCATGTGCACAGGCTAGGACCATCCAGCCGACAGCAGTGGCCCACAGAGGTCGCATTAGCGTGTTGAGCGCCGCGTCCACCGCCCTATAGTTCCAATCCAGCTGCTTCACGCGGTACAGCATGTACAACGTTCCTGATATGATGCCGAATGATATCGCCCATAGAGTTAGTACTGTGCTCTGTAAATTTATTACTAGAATCGATACTAGAATTAAACTGACACGTTGACGGCTCTTAGAATAGAATCTAGAATAACAGTCATTTTGTGGCGAGGTTTGAGTCTACATTTCGATATTGTTTGCCGATGATGATAATGATACGTCAAATTAGTACTTGTTTAGTGTATCATTTGGATTGAAGCTTAACAGACGCAAATAAATTATATAAGAAACTTCATACAATTTTGAATTCTGATGAAAAACCAATTCAGGACCAATAGTATAACAACTTGATACTTTAACCGCTGGCTTAAGAATTAAAAGTTCATCACTATTGCTTGCAACTTTTGTTAAAAAATTAAAGTATGCAAATATACTAGTGAGGGTTGTTTCTTGAACGATTTTAAACGCTTTAAACTATTTAGAGTACAATAATTAAAATCTTTTAATAAAGTCACTCACTGCATTGATCAAAACTTTCTTTCCCCGCCAAAGATGTAGGACGTAGCCAAACATCATGCCAACTAGGAATGGAGTGATTCGAGACATTATATGGAAGTAATACTTCGTCATATATTCCATAATCCGATCATTTCGTCTGTAATAATGCGGCAAAGTAAGCAAGCATTCACAGATCCTTGTATTTTAAGAAAAAAACGATATTAAGAATACAAAATTTCAAGTGTCTTAGGTCAAATAATAGAAAATAGATATGACATCGCTGACTTTTATTTTGCATATTCAAAGAACTACAATTCTTTTTACATCATTTTAATGAGTCTTATAGTTTAGCCTACGTAAGTCAAGAAATCGTCCTATTTTTAAACGACTTTTTGGTACGCATTATTAAGAATAACTCAAAAACTACTAGTCAGTTTTCGATTTTTTTTAATGGTACCACATGACAAACACTACATATCGAATATTTTTTTTTATCAAACTGGCTAAATCAGGAGCGGAACTACGAATTGAAAACCACAAAAAAGTCTCTGAACGCGGCCGTAACGCATTATCGTAACAGAAAAATATAAATACCCTCCGTCTATATAAAAGTTTCACTTTAAAAAAATATTATTGTAAATTTAACCTTTTTAAGTGTGAAATACTGTCACTGGTAACTGGTAGTCCAAAATAAATGAAAGATACATACGCAGGTGAAATCGTATGAGCTGGTAGATCCGTGAAAGCGTTGTAAATGGCGGATACAATCATCGCAAGCGACAAAGTGACGAATAGCACCGACCATGCTGTCTGCCGTCTGCCCCTCAGCAGCCAGAATAACACGAGAGGTGACAAGATGTGCAGCTGAATGTCTATCGCGACGTACCAAGAGTGCGGTACACACTGAAAAGTGCCGAAATATAATTTAATGAGTGACATTAAACTCCTCCCTCCCTTCACCCTCAAAAAAAAACTCGATTTTTTATTCGTATTAGGTAATGTAAGGATATCATTTTTTTTAGAAAATATTTTGAAATTTACGAATCTTAACATAAAATATGTGGTGTACCTTTGTTTACAAAAATTCCATATTGACATGGAACAAACTATAGGTTCAACTATTCCAATATCCCTCACATTGCGTAAAATTTATAGACAGCTAGATCAAAAATCACAAGAAATGCGACTTGAAAGTAATGCATGACTAACTAGTAAAATAATCTACTCAGTCTAAACAGTATTTAAAAGACTATTTATTTAAACGACTATTCAGTGTAGTTACCATGTCTTGCGGGTTGAGATAGTTTTGTAAATGCAACAAGGTGGCCCACCAGAAGTCCCTGCATTTCTGTGCGTTAGTCGCGACCGCCATCCAATACGGTCCATCGGCCACTCTATGGAATATCGACGCGTCGAATAACACTGCCGTAGCCAGCAATGGAAACATACGGAGGAGTCGGTTCAAGTAGAATATATGAAGATTACGAAGCAGTGCCCCTGAAAATAGGCCAAAATGAGATTTTAATATAGTTTCTTAGTATACCGTTGTTTACATGGCCAGATAGCATACTTCCCAAAGTAGCATAAACCAGATGAAATATGATGCAGTATTGATTAAAAAGAGATTAGAGCAAGTAACAAAAGCTAACTGACTAACCACCATCCATTTTCTTAGCAGTCGTGAAAACTAAAAGCATGCCTGTCATTGCAATGAATGTGTCCACAGTGATTGGGGCTGACGAAACCCATAATCCATCTGATGATATCATCCACTGTGAGAAAGACAGTAAACATTTAAACACAAATAATTCGTTTAGGAACACTAATAGATCCAGAATTGTCGTTTGGGGAGCTTGAGTCCCCTGAGAGCAGGTCTACTACCCAAAAACTAAAAAAAAAGCATAAATCAGTTTAATGCATAACAAGGTAGTGTAATGCTGGCAAAAAATTTAAAACAAATAATTATAAGTCATCGAGTTTACTTTAAAATTTGCCATAGAGGAATTTTAATGATTGAGAGGGGGGAGGGGCTTAAGCGTCTTAGGTCATCGATACCTGAATCCACCATTGTTCAGGAAGTGAATAACAATTAAATCTCGAGGAGTAAATTGTCCAAAATGGTGAAAATTATTGTTTACATGATATCACAAGTACTATGATGACAAACAAATGTTACAAATTTTCTATTATTATTTAGTTAACAAATAGGAAAATTTGCAAACCTACCTCCCAAGCTTTAATAGGATTTAATATGCCGGACATTGAAGAGAATGCGTGGCCGACGATGATCCATACAGTGGCTATAGTCCTGATACCATCGAGGCACTTCAGAGAATGAGGGTCTTGAGAGTAATTGAACAAACAACATGTGTTGTTGTATATGGAAAACGAACGGTAATATGTATTGGCACATCTCGAATCTGGATAAATTAATATAAAAAATTAAATAGTTGCAATTAGTACCTATAATACAATAAACCAGAAAAAATAGGTTATAAATGACTGAAAACACACCTTTTTTTAAAACGAATATGTGTGTGAGTTCGTATGCACTGCTCACTAGTGTTAGAAGACCAATCGTAGAGAAAATTAGTCTGAAATAAAAGTATAATCAAACAAAATGAATGGTATTTTGTTTCTTTATAGAAGGTGGCAAACAAAGAAGCGGTTTCCATAGGCATCTGCAACAAACTAATGAGTTGCAGATGTGTTTTTGGCCCCTTCTGTGTCCTACCTTTAATGGAAACAGAAGGGGCCAAACAAAAAAAAATATTTCCTCTTCCTATTTATCATTGTACGTAAGCTATTATTCTACTGGTGAAATCTAGTGATTTAAATAGCTGAAGGACTAAATCCCCATCCCAATTATCCTTTTCTTCATTTATTTACTTTCCTAAATAAAATATACCAATCAATAAAAATTGGATTCTAATGGGCAATATTCTACTACTGACCATCCAATAATCTACTACTTCAAAATTAACCTTTCTACAAAAAAAAGTCCTTGTAAATTCCTTGCCCTACTTCAGTAGTAGTATAGTAATTTTCAAATTACAATATGGTTTATGAGCTTATAGGCAATGGAACCATTTGACAGCTTATGTCTCTCAGGTGATATCACTTATGAAAAGGGAATAATAATTTTCAACAGAGGAACATATATTAATACATATGTTGCTTCCTAAGTATAAAAAATACTCACACTGCTGCATAATCTGCAGATACCCATGGCTTGTCGTTGGGTAGACGACAAAACTGTTCCTGATACTCAAATCCAATAGTGGAAAGGTTAAAGAGTAATGTAGTCACAGCTAACTCCGTTGTACAGGGCCGAGGGATGCATACAGCAAATTTAAACAAAGTACCAGATAAATGTGCAGTTCTGAAAACAATAATGCTGAATTAAGAAATAATTATTGTTATGATGATTCCGTGTCAAACCTCACTGGATAAACTACAAAGAATATGGCTGATAATTGCTGTTAATAAGTCGAAATAATTACATTACATGACTAAAATGGTGCATTAGTAAGTCGACAGAATTACTATAATTACTTCACACCTGTCTTCTGTAAGGTGGTTGTGTTAAGTTGGCCCATTTGTTCCAAAGATGTTGTTCTTGCGGGATCTACCACTGTTAAATATGACTGTTGGGCATATAATTAGGAGAAAGATGGGGGGAATAAAATGGAAAGTTTTATTGAGTATCTCATACATACAAAATCAATGATTTCTGTTGCAATAAAATAAAAGACTTTAATATGCTTCACCACCTTGCTTTTATATAATGTATAACTGTGTCTACTGCTAGGGTTGCCATGTCATAGGGATGCCATATGTAACAAACACAAAACAAAATAACCCTAAGTTTGATACCATCCACCTTGATCGCTCTATAATTGGTAGAATGAATAGAAAAAATACTAAATTTTATATTAGGCGGAGGCAAGTAAACAACGTTAAGTGATCTTTGCTACCAATGAACATAAACAATTAGAGAAATTGTAGATACACTGTCAGCCTATATTATTATTATTCTCCCTCTCTCTTCTCAGCTAAATGTTGTCCACTGCTGGGCGTAAGCCCCCCTTTGATCCAGTATGCTCCCGCAACTTGACCAGATCATCTGCCCATTGGTTAGGATATTATTAATTATGGATAAAATTATTAATAATTAAATTACTTGTCTTCTAAATGTGTGCCAGATAGTGCACGGTATCCCTTGACACCTGTATAATATTTCTCCAGAACAAGTTGGGCAGCTGGTCCTAGCTTTAATGAATTGACATTTAGTGCATCAGATTTCCCTGAGAAGCCAGGCAGGGTTAGGTCCTGACTTAAGGGTACCTGCACTATACAATACTTTCCAGTGATGCGCGAATCACCAAAGGGTGCATCGATTGCCAGACATTCATAATAGTTCCCACGGTCGTCTGAGTTACCATCGAAAAATCCTCTGGGTAGTCTTAAGCCCGCATCCAAGACTGAAAATATAAAATACATAGAATGTAGTGTCTTCTTTGTTTATAATATATTAATAGTAATGTAAGTCCTTCAACAGCTGCTTATAGGGGTTTTGAAATTGCAAAACAGAGACAAGTATTTTAGATTTGAAGAAAAAGAAAAGAGCAGGGGCAAAAAAGTGCTCTGAATTTTTCATTAATCAATTAATTTTCTGCCTGTTGGTTTATGCATTCAGTCAAGCAAAGTGAAGAACAGGCGTCCCATTTACATATGTTATCATTGTGTTGATAATATAAATTAATTTTGGAAGGCCTAAAAATTGTTATACAGATTATATTTACATACAATAACTGTTAGTGAAATGTGAGAAAAGCTGGCCCCCTCCCCCCAATGTATGTACAGATATTGTGCAATTTATTTATTAAATATGAACATAATTATAGGGGTATTTTCATCAATTATTATATTTCAAACTAAACAAAATCATTGATTTTTAAACTTGTCTAATTATTTTTATAACTACAATCTATGCTAAAATATAAAATTGTATATGTTATTAGTGGTCGAAAAATGAATACTGGAAAACATGCCAATTGTCACATTTTTTCTTATGTCATATGTTGAAATTAACTTTTGACTGACTTTTATCCATATAACATATCTATAGTATAAAATATCATTAACTACAAAATTACATGATACATCTATTCAAATAGATCATGAGGACATATCATAAAACATTGAATGAACAAACAAATTTTACTATTTAAATCTACTAAACATGTAATAAACTTGCAAGCTAAGTGATGCAAAGGATTCTTATGAGGGAAAACTCACATTGTGCTAGCAGAATAGAGCTATTTGCTGCCATAAATTTTATTTGCATCCGACATAATTGTGGATCCAATACTTTCTCATATAAATTTAAATCAAATGTATTTATTCTCTCAACCATTTTAAATTGTGCATTTGTAGACACAAATAACAAAGCAATTAAATGAATAATAACTTGTGGATATTCCATTGCCATCATTCCAATGTTAAAAAGCAAATAACAAATTGATCTTCCTAAAACATACCACTACAATATAAATGAACTGTAGCAAAGTTTTCATACAAATTTATTTGCAAATACCAAAACAAGTTACAGAGTTGCACAACAGGTATTCATCAGTGGGTAGGACTGCTTTAAGTGGCTCTGTTTGAAATGATCTGTGTCCAGAAGTAGAGTTTTAGTGGCTAGATGGAATTTTAAATGATAATATAATTCCACCACTTAAATTATTTATTTAAAGTATAAAGAATAGTACTGGAGGTAAACATTTAATTAATTATATTAAATAATATAGAATTCTTGACTATTGGAATGAGTTGTAGAGAGACTATTAAGATTACATATCTTATCCCACCAGACAAGAAAAATAAAGTTAAAAACCACATACATAGCCCTACATAATGTAACCCTCTATGTCAGTGGTTCCCAAAGTTGACTGAGCTCCAAACCACCCAACAAAAATTTTCAATCTTGGCTGTCCGAAAAATGGGTAGATGTAGCAACTAACTATAATGTCCTTAAGGTAACACTGTCATCTGGCTGCTGAGTCAGTCAGTTGAGTTCTACATTTTAGGACCACTCAATATTATCATCGTTTGGGAATCTCTGATCTATGTATTTTAGCTGGTACTTCTCTCATAAATTAAATTCAAATTTGTACATTAAAATCATAATAATTAACAATTACAACAAACAATTAATAAGTATAAATCTTTACAATAATTTTGTTTATTAAACATCAAATAAGTTTAATATATTAGACCAATCACCATTTCCAATATACAATATTTTTTTAAATTGGGTTTCCTGGGATAACCAACCACACACATGTTCTTTCAAGATTATTTTAACCTTTTAAACATTGTGATTTACTGATACATGTTTGCAGCCTTAACATGATTGTTTATAACATTAAGATTACAAGGGATTAGCAGAGCACCTAGATAAATTAAACACGTTTAAATTTACCTTTTAAGCAACATTATCCTTTCTATTCTCAATCACAATTGTGAACATTTTTACAGTGACCATCAAGTTATCATCAAGTGAAAATATCCACTTTATAATTTATCTTGTGTAAACTGCTAACATTATTTCTTATATAACCTGAAAAGTTAAATAAAATTGTATTTATTACGTGCTAATTCTTTTCAAAATGTATTTATAAGACATTTTGTTATTAAGACCGAAATTTATATTATAAAACAGTATTTTTTTACGGTAAAAGATTTTAAGCATTATTGACACAATCTGGCACAATCGGAGAATGATTTATTTTTTTAATCGACATTAGTTTTAATTGAAAGGTTGGTGTTTAAATAACGAACTTACCAGTGTGGTTGTGTAGTAAAAAACTTGTTTGACCTTTGTTGAAAACATAATTTCGATAAAAAGTATTTATATATATTTGTTGTGTCGATTTAAAATTCTTCATTTGAAAGTAATAATGTTGAAGTTAAATAGCATAAAACTTGATAATAAATTCTAATCTAAAACCAAAACACGGAGTATCATAGGTCCAATATACAGTGTTACCAACTGTCGAAAATATTTGCCCCTTTATTTGGTTTATGACTCGAGCTAAATTATAAATAGAGCCAAGATTTTTGCCCAAATTTCGAAATTAATGGTTTAAATATTTGAAATTACCTATCAGTCTCATAAATCTAATCGTGTAGACCTGTTATTGGCTATCTATTTCTTATTAGTTATCTTATACTTATTATGTAAAATTTGCTGTTGGTCTTCCCAAAATAAATAAAAGACCAACGAACTAGTCAATTATTTTTTGTAATCAGTTAGTTTCAAAATAACTGTATATAACGTCAACCAATTCATCAGTAAACTGTAGTCACGGCCATACAAGCCATGCTGAATGAATGAAAGCTGTCATTCTAATCAAGCTATTTTTAACAAACTGTATGTCAACAAATAAATATGGTTGACTAGATAGCGTAACTTCAGGCCATTCATTTCATCATTTTTTCATTCAGGCATTTTTATTTATCGTGAAATAACATCGAAGCCGGTGTTACCGACAAGTTCAATGTGGCTGTGGGATTGCACCAGGGATCGTCTTTATCTCTCTCTCCTAGTAATTGATGCATTGGCATCCGATATACAGGATTTATGGATCGAAGTGCTGGGCTGTTAAAGGAACGGATGAAATGAGAGTGCATGCGGCAGAAATGCGAATGTTGAGATGGATGTGTGGAGTAACACGAAGGGATAAGGTACTAAACGAAATTAGAGGAAGCCTGAAAGTAGCGCCGATAGTGGAAAAATTAAGAAGCAAAAGGTTAGCTTGGTATGGTCATGTTATGAGAAGGGAAGAATGGAATGAAATGATGGACGATAGATCGATGTGGAAGTCGAAAACCAGTTATGCCGACCCCGCATAAAGCAGGAAAAGGGCAGGTAGATGATGATGATGCAATAACATCATACCAAAAATTTACAAATCCCTAAAATGCCTCTAACAAAAAATTCTCATTGCATTCGATTACCCCTAAATTTGGGGGGAAAACCCCTAAGTTGGTAACCCTGTAAGGTACTTAAACAACTTGTCATTGTCAAAAATCAAAATATGTGAAGTCAAGCTGTCAAGATAGTGATTGTCAAATTGACAAAATTCTTAAAATTACTTAGATGAACTATGTAGTAGTAGTAGTAGTAGTTCTGGCGTGAGCGTACACTCATTAAATTCATCTATATCCAAAATTACTTCGTTTAGACAATTTTCAACAGATTTTATTCATCTTTTTGAAGTGAAACTTCTATATAGATTTTTCGAAAAGCGTTACTTACAGCCGCATGGCTCCTGTATTACCGATTTTGATGACTTTTTTATTCGATAGGTAGTGCTTGTCATGTGGTCACATTTAAAAATAGAAACTAACAAGTAGTCTTTGTCTTTTATTGTTAAAATGTCATAAGTCAGTTAAAAATGTGACAATTTTGCTTTCTTGGCTTCGTAGGCTAAAGTACAGGACTTACATTAAAATGATGTATGAAATAATTGTAGCTCTACATAAGCTAACTAAAAGTCCGCGATGACATAATCTTCCATGGTTGTCTCACAATAGCCATTTATTTCTTAGGAAACATAAATTAAAACGTATTCGATACTTACTACACTATTATTCGTGTTCGGTATGAATTCTTATCCATTTAAATGTGTTAATTGTCAAGAGAATTTAATGTAGATTTAAAAAAAGATTTATTAAAATTTAATGTAGATTTAAGTCTTTTTAACTGTATCATTTTGACCAATAGTTTAGAAGATATACAAAGTAAGTAAAAACTTCGCGCAAGTGATTTCAAAAGCCGCGCTTTACACGGCCGGGCTTAGCGATGTGTTTATTACTATGAACTTTTGTTTTATCATGTATTCCCATATAAATTTGTAATGCAATGCAATTCGATGCAATTTAATTCATTACCCCGGCCAAGACCTATCTGGGGTACACATAATCTTTTAAATTATAATACAGTTCAACTAAAAACTTTACATTGAATAATATACTTTAAACGAAAAAAAGTCTCGTCGTTGGCAGGGTGTTTCCAAAATATATTTTTTTATGTTCTCTCTGGAGAATAATTGTTGTGTCGGCTTATTTGGAAGTAAAGGCTGCCGAGGCTTTACAAAACATCAATGCATAGTCAATTAAAACACGTGAATCTACAAGATGCTATAACTTAAGCTGTGGTAGCAAATCGGCGAACTCTTGGGTAATTATCGGCGGCATTACCGGCGAGTATAATGTCTCATTGTTAATTGTTAGTCCGGGGATATCGCGAGCGGATCTCTTTGCTGATGTCCGCCTTATCTTCGAGAACTGTTGTGGCGACCGAGGGCATATAATAAAGCTATCCATACATTGCACGATTCCTTTTAATTCCATTAAGCTTTAAACTTTTAACGATATAGTTTTGCGAATAATTTGATCAAATCAACAAAAAAAAAACAATCAGTCATAAGGACTGCCGACAGAAGTAAAAATGCAAAACAGGTGGGAAGGCGCGATAATATTTCAGAAATAAATAAATAATAAACAAAAATAATATCTTTTATCCTAAGAATAAAACTCAAAATTAAATATAAGAAAAATAATTGAAACCGTTCCAAATTCAAATAAGCATGTTACTGACGCATGTTGAGCATGTTGTTCACGCAAACCTATAAGATTTCCCCTTAACAAATATCGTCTAAAAAGTTTTCACTTCAAAAATCCATGAAGCAGTCTACGATTTTCTAAGAAAACATTTTTTTCTAAAAGGAATCTAATGAGCATGATAAAAAAATATGTTAACCTATCTCTCATGCAGTTTTTTCTTTTCATTATTGTCGTAAGCTAAATAAGCTATAGTTATAGGCATTTTATGTTAGGTTACAATAAAATGGTACCTGTGTTTCATTTTGATTTTAAGACCGTTTTTTTATTGATTTATATATAAAATAACTTTATTAGAATAAGGCATCACCTTTCCACCACGGTAGAAAACTCCATATCCATAGATTTTTTGTTATTCACTTGATTGACATCAGTTCTGAATAACAATAAAAAACGAAAACACAAAAAACGTCCAATGAATGGGAGCTTTATGAAATTCATTCTGAAAGCAATTAGCACTAGGTACCGGGGAAGAAAATTACTAAAGAATATCGCTATTACAAACAACGTTAAGATAAAAAGGTCTACTGAATAAGTATCTGCTCTCTTAGGCATTC
>JWHW01012401.1:22719-33467 GCA_000931545.1 Papilio glaucus
AGAACCCAAAAAAAATAACGCTAAAAATACGTTACATACGTAATCAATTTGAATTATAAACGTTAATATCAAATCGACTTGAAATATGAACGGTAATGCGGTTCGTATACCCGCCCAACTTTCTGGTATACCATTTGAGTTGATAGTACACAAAGCGGTTCCGGTTATTTTATTTAAAATGCTATTTAGCAAGCACAAGTAGGATAACTCGTTTCCTGGGGCTGCACTCACGTACCTGGTCACTATGTGGTCGCAAATGTTAATAAATCGCGGCAGCACGTTTGGATTGGCATCGAAATCCGGAACAGACCGCAGCCTTATGGTATCCGGGTCTACGGACATTTAGATCTGCTCTATCTCGACTAGAAAGTCTCCCAGGCGATACGCGACGCCGGGTTTCGGCCGCAACCAAAATGGCGTCGATTTACGTTTCGTCCATAAAAAAAAATCTCTTCAGGGGACTGGAAGACTGCGCAACTGGGGTCCAGGGTAAATATGGCGTGGCACGACTCCTTTCCTTCTTCCCACCACGTTACAAGCTCCGACTCCTCCGTCTGTTTTGCTGCCGTCCGTGTATGTATGGGCGCCGGTTATCGGTTTCATTTCCGTGCTTGAGGCTTCCAGGAGTTCGTATTGTGTGTTTATGTGTTTTGAGCGATGAGGCGTATCTAAGTAGGATGTCTGACTTTCAAGCTCCTTGCCTGGTCATAAAATCTTTGAGGCCTCTCTTTTTGGTGAGGCATAGGATAGCGGACTCTGTTATCCTGAGGTTCAACGGCAAAAGGCCTGAGAGGGCTAGGGCCGATGTGAGACGGTGCGGTACGCCTTGCAAATCTTCTGTGCGTATCCTCTCTGCAGCGTGTTGAGTTGGTTTGACCATTTGAAACTCAACTGCAGGGTACCATGCACTGCTTGAGTACAGCACTATCGGGTCAACGACTGCCACATAGATGGTTCTTATTATCTCACCATTCAGGCCCCAAGTCACCCTCGCCGCGCACGCAAGTTGTTTGTAGATTTCGGCTGCTTTCTTACATATCACCGCTACGTGCGTTTTTAAGGTGAGTTTGTGGTCAATGGTGAGAATTTTGATCTCCTCTACTAGGCCAATTTCTTTGCCTGCCATTTGTAGTTTGGGGGGGTTCCCACTTAAGTTTTTTTGTAACCACCATGGCGTTGGTTTTGTGTGGGGCGAAATTTAGTTTATTTTGGGCTCCCCATTTAGCTACTGTATGAAGGATTTCGTTTGCCTGAACTCCTAGGATGCTCATGGCATCGCCGGTGAAGACCAATTCCACGTCATCCGCAAACGCTTGGCAGTGTACCCCTTCGCTTGCGATAATGGTTAAAAGCGGATCTAGGATTATGTTCCAGAATGTTGGTCCACATATGGATCCTCGGACACAACCTTTCGTAGTTGCCTTCCCTCTTTTTTCCCTAGCGTAATTGACCTCGATTTTACGGTCAGTGAGGTACGAATCGACCATTTTGAAGAGATATCTGGGGCATTTTTTCCTCGATTTTCAGAGCTAGCCACCACGCATTGTCGAAAGCCCCCTCTTGTCCTTTCGACGAGGGCAACAGTGCCGTGGTCGCCTAAGCACTTGACGCACCTAGGGCGGGCGAAGCAATTACGGGCTGCGTGGCCGTATCTGGCACTTGTGGCATTGGCCCGGTATTTACGCGGCGCCTCTATCACCAAGCCACTAAGACAGCAGATCGACGCAATGTCGAAGATTTGTCATACGACAGACACTTAAGACGGGTAGTTTTTTGTCCTTAAGGGACTAAGCGAGTTCCTATACATACGAAGGTACACGAAAATAAACCTCCTTTTCATGGAGGAAACGGGTTACGTACCTAAAGGTATCGGCAGTTTCGATTGCCGATGATATCATCGGCCATTTGTCTTGAGCTTGGACGTAAATTTGAGGGGGCGGCCGACTTGGGCTGAAAGGCGAGGGTGGGCTTGGGAAGCGCTACGGGGTTTGCCAAAAGGTCGAGGATGAGGGTGGGCTTGGATGGCCCTGCTTAGGACTCAAGTGCCTTCTGAGATACCAATTCCAAGTTAATCGTAATTTAGCAGTGTATTTTCTATAACATTGAATACACAAGATCCTATTTCAACAGCCCCGCGGTTCGCTTCTGCCGCAACGTGCCAAAAGTAACAAGCTGTTTAATCATTACCGATGTGTGAAATAGTTAAATTTGAAGTATTGTGCTTGGATTTCTTGTAAAAAATAGACGTATTTCGTGGAAGTTGTAGCACAGCCTGTAAGTCGTAAATTAATTATTTCAAGTTAATTTGATTTATGTTATAAATAGCTCTTAGCTTGATTGCGAACCATGACTTGTAATTATTTAATTACTAATAAATCTGTATTTCTTTATAATAAAAATATGTTTTTTTGTTTTTTTGGAATTGGATCCGTTGGCCCGAACTAGTTAAAATATATAACTGTGTGTCGGTGGCCAGTGGCTCCCCCCATATACTAACAATTACTTACAACTAAGACTATAATTATAATAAACGATAATATCTTAAAAATGACATCTTTTTTGGAAACCAATACCATTATAAATTCATTATTTACATGTGTAGGGAAGGGGTGTTTTGAAAAGCCGAGTTGGTCTAGTAACAACACCAGGTTGACGACAGATAGGTAGTCAAAATCGGGGAGCACTTTATTTTATTTTTTAAAATTTATTTAATACAAAACTTACAAATAGGAGTTGCCGATGTAGAGGCACTAAAGCTAAACTTAAACTAGGTGTTGCCGATGCAAAGGCACTAACGCTAATGAATCAGAAAGCTTAATGCTACGTGATGAGGTCTCGGCTATGCCGGCGGTCCTCTCCTTATCTATCTAATGTTCTACACGGTGGTCTTAACGTTAGTCAGCGTCAGCATTATAGAAGTGCTGATGCTGCCGTCTCAGGATAATATAGATGGGTGAGGGGGTATCATAACTAGGTATTTATTGATGTATACCTAAGTAGAAAACATAAAATGTATGTATATGAATAACCGACACAATCCAGCAAGCGGTTATCTACCACAATTAAGCCGTCACTAAAGCAAGCGGCCTAAAATAATACGAGTTGTTATCTGAATTATGTATTAGTCACAAGACAGTTTAACGAATGTTCTTTTGTTGTCGTTAAATAAAACAATATTACAGTTGTAAACGATTTACTTAAGAGAACTTTAACAATAACACATCAAAAAGTCATCTAAGATCGAGAAGAAGTATTTACGCTCTCAGGACTCAACGGTTACTACTTTAAAAACTGCGTCTCGCCCCCTCGCGCCCGATCGCCTCCGAGCGCCGCTCGTCGCCGTCAAGCGCGAGTCGGGCGCTACTGGCGGCTTATTTAAATTATGCGCCACAACAGCAATATATATCGGAAGCGCTCGTAGGAAGTAACTTCACTATGGAATGTACATTATACTACTTACGCAAAGCCGTGTGAAACTCGTCACCGCGTCTCAAAATACGTGTGGCGCCATCTATATTATAAGAAAGAAAAAAGTTTATTCGTTGTTATAAGTTTCCACATTACACATTAAATATGTGGGGAACTCAGGAGAGTAAGTTTTAAAAACAATACGACTGCTCGCTAGAGCTGGTGTGACGGAACTGAACTTTATTTTACAGACATTGAACATGAAGAGTGAACAGTGGGTGGTTCTTATGCTTATCTTAATTAATACAGTACAAAGAATATCTTATGGCTATAATGTATGATTCTACACAAACAAAGGGGTATTCTTACAGTTATCTTAATAGTAATAGATAAGAGTTTCTTATGCTAGTTGCGGTTACGTAACTCATTACAAATTTAAATTTAATAATAACAGACGAATGGGCCAGCGCTCAGCATAGGTTGTGGGCTCCACAACACTGATTATCAGCGCCGCCCTATCTATTCCGTACAATTAAAATAAAATAAAAAATAAAAAAATGTAACAGGCACAAAGATACATAAATACAAGGCGGAGACACGACGAGCGGTGAGTATATATCTGCCTAGCGTCTACCTGCATTTCACCACCTGACTACTTTCTGAGAATTTTTGCCACAATATAGTACAACGCCTCTACGACAAATGCTATTAAGATTGTTTTTGGTCGCTCAAAAGCCAAGATTTATATTGAGTTTTGAACTTTTGCATGGTGTCTTTTTGTTTGCAGCAGTTGCAGTGCAGTTGCAGTGTTTGTTACACATTGAATATTATCAATTCCATGTACTTTTAAATGTGGGCACCCATGGCCAAAGTCTCGTCTATGGGCGATGCGGCAACTGCCGAGTTTCACAAACATTCTTTGGCCAAGTGTCCGTCGTAGCATGCGGTACGCGATGAATCGACACTAGTTCTTGTTTATTCACAGATACATTGACCACGAAAGCATGTTTTCCATCACCATTGAGGGGTTTACTCTTGTTCTTTCCGGCAAGTTACTTATTTCTATATAAGTCATTCGAGCTCGCTGCTCGATCATTACAATCTTGACTTCCAGTTTATAGACAAATTAGCTTCTAGGATTCTACACTTTGTTTTATCTCTAATGCATTTAATCTTTTAGCAACATCCTCAGTTTGACATTTTAAATCTTCAAAATTTTTATTCATAAATTTAAAGACTTTGAGGTGAAGTTTAATGAAATTAAGCTTCTAGCCTTAATTTCAATAAACTTCTCATCTTGTTTAGTAAACCATGAATCCAAAGCCATAATTCTTGATTGAAAAGTTTAAGTCGTCCCGATGGTCTTGTATGTCAGAATGTGCCACGCATCGGAAAGTTGTAAAAGTAATCTAATGAAGAAATACATGGGCTCCTTGTTTGAAATTTGTTTTAATTGCGTAGAAAATGTTTGAAGCGTATTTATAATGTAAAATTATATTTGATTGATTATTTGTCTCTGCTTGAAGTTACTCTGTAGATGTTGACGCAGCACCTTTGGAGCGTTCTACGACTCAACTGTTCTGTCGCACTGCTAAACGTTATTCTTGTATATATTAATTAACTAGCTGTGGCCCGCGGTTGCGGCATCGGGCACAAGGGAATATCAGTTGAAGAAAACATAAAAACGAACTGCTTCGGTTGGTAGACGTGTAAAAACTTTACTTAAGAGACACATCGTTTGCATTAATTAATTAGCAAATATTCGCCAATTTAAAATAGTAGGCGCTGACAAAATAAGCTTAGCGATTAACTTAAAACTAAACAAAAGGAAAGGAAAGGATTGAACATGGAAAAGGCAAGAACCAGCGGAACCAGCCAGCGGAAACCAGTTCACAAGTGCAGTGGGATAAAGATCGAATGGCCATGTGCATTCTAACATCGTCCATGGATTGGAACCAAATATCTCTTATATAAAACTGCGAGACTGCTAAACAAGTCATGACAAGATTAGAAGCCATTTATGAACACAAATCAGAATATAACAAAATGTTAATTCATGAAATTTCTATCAATATTCATACAGTGCAAGTGATACGATGGCACAGCTCGTGTACAAGCTTAGCAAAGCAGCGCCGGGACACTGGTGAGATAATCAGTGAGACAGCAGTAATGACTAAGATTCTAAGTACATAGCCAACATACCTTTCACTTAGACAAGCATCATTGTCACTCGATGAAAAAAGTCAAACAATTCAAGACCTCACTTCTCGTTTCGATGAAGAAGCCAGCCTTGCCAATGTAGTACCGAGACAGACTAGTAACATCCGAAGGAAATTTCAAATCAAGAAATGGAAATAAACAGAACGCTTCAAATGATAAAAGAACATCGAGTCATAGATTTGTATGCTATATTGCAATTAGTAACCCAACAATATGTTGGCATTCAGCGCTGCGTTGAATGAAAATTGTTAAATTATAGACTACGGCTTTACTCACGTTCGCGTTTTTCCCTCGGTATTTTTGTACCGACAAGATTAACCGCGAATCGTTCCCACTCACCCTGAAGGACCTCCGATAGGTCCGAAACTTGTCGGTAAAAAAGGGAAAAACGCGAACGTGAGTAAAGCCGTTTGTTATAAAAAAATAATTAATTATGTCTCACGAGAGTTTTAATAATTTTATTTTGTTTATTTTTCATGTAAAAAAATACATCCATTGAAATAATTTGAAATGGATATTCAGGAATTTTATGAGTTTGCATTGGCAGTCTCTGTTGACTGGGTTTGTATTTATGTTTATGTTGTTTATGTGGGACAGCTTCCTATCATACCTTTAGACATCGAAGGCCACAACACAGCTTACCTAGCAAACTTTAATGTTTTTTCGATGCCTGAATGGGTTTTATGTAATTTAGCACAATTTCCCGTATACATACTTTCAGGAACAACTATCGCTTGATTTTTTAGGATTAAGTCCTGGTCAAGTCATTTCTAAGATGTTTTTCTTTGGAACCATTTTGGGCGACATTACTCTAAGAACGTCTTTTCATGTCGTCTCGTCTTTGAGGCCGAAATGATTGTACATTTTCAGGGCCTTCTCGCCAATCGCCGTTGTTCCTTTTCTGCCGGCCACTCATTTATCTGTGTGGCGCGGCAGTAATTGGTCCATGAAGCTTCAAAAACTTGAAATGCATCTTCCGGGTCAAGGCGCCGGCCACGGCACATTGATCACATTGTTTGAGACGCTTAGAGCATTAATTTGTTGCTGCATCGGTTGAAGCAATCGAGTTAGCAGCTCAAGCACTGCCGCGAGATTATTGTCCGTAGCCATGACTCACTGATTATTACCGTTTTTCCGCTGCCATCATGTTAAATTATAGACTTTAATACTTGGAAAAGTTTTATTTATGATCAGCGCAATGTAGTACATGATTATTGGACAATCGTATATGCCCGAGCCCGCGTTATTTTTGACAGGCTGTCACAATCAATCTCATCAAGCAAAGGCAAAGCTTTCATGCAGCCAACGTCAACAAACATGACGAAGAGGCATGGATTCTTGATAGAGGCATGGAGCCTCAATGCACATGACTTTCCAGTGTCTGCTTCTGGGAGTTAAACGAGTCTCAACACATTCTGCAACTGAACTTTTCAGACATTAAAGACAGATGAATTAATCACTGACTACAACTGTTTAGAAGTTATCAACCCAGCAACAGTCGTCGTCAATAAGTTGAAAACGGGAATCGACAATCGGTTTCCGAATGTGGAAAGAAATAAGTCTTTTGCTCTCTGTACCTTCTTGGATTTGAGATACAAAATACAGGGATGTGAGGATCAAAGAAAAGCACCACGAATAAAATCACTTGTCCAAGATATGGTCGCAGACCTCATAAAAGAGAAGATTATTTGGATTTGCCTATTTATATGGTTTAAACCTAAATGTTTTGGTACAAAATATTCGTTGATCAGTTCTCTTACTCTGTGCAACCACTTTTCTACTTCCCGCCTAGGAACTTTTAATAGAGTCGATATTCTCTCATTGGAATCCCCAGTTCTCAGCTTTATTAAATATGCTGCTAAAGCTTCTAGGTATATCCAATAACTGAGGTACTTCATTAATTAATTGATGAAACTGTGTTTTATGCATTCCTATCCAAGTATGTACAACTTGGTCTTCCATATATTTTATGCTATCAAAATGCAGAAATCCTAAATGTATAACATCTTTTAAGGACATATCTTGGATGTGTCTTAGTCTTAAAGTCGCAGGCTTCAACAACTAAATATTGATCACAAAAACGATGCTGGTTTCCCGCCGGTTGCTTTTGTATAGAGTTGTTTAGTTCACACTGAATCCTTCCTAAATAGCAATCCCTTTCCTTTTCGCTATATTTCACGCTTAAATCCTAGAATTGTGCGGTTACACCGCTCGACTTGACCATTTGATCGGGGACTAGAGACAGCATTCAGGATATGTTTAATGCCCTCGTCTAGACAAAATCTTTTGAACATTTGTGGCGTGAAGCCGCTGCTGTGATCACTCACCATTATTATGTTCTGAGCGTGCGTGTTGCGAAAAGTTCTGACAAAACCAAACTTTGTATAAGCGTCAACTACTACTAATAGGTAAGAAAAACCTCGCTTAGATTTCACGAAGGGGCCGAGATGGTCAATACGCATAGTATGAAAATAAATCAGCTTCGGTTATAGGAACACCTTTACCACTTTGATTATTTTTACCGTACGTACAATATGGGATTTGAAAAATCACTTTTTAACGTAGAAAAGATCTTGTACTCTCACAAGAACTATTGCTATATACTGTCAAAACGCTTACAAGGTACACACTAGCGCCACAAATAATTAACATGGAACTAATCAGTAAACGCGGGAGATTTAAAAAACGGTAGCGGTAAAGTTAAAAATTTAGCGTTTTTTAAGATTTTTATTTTTCTAATTCCTTCCTCAATAAACTCTCTATTTTGAATAGTGCAAAATCTTTTGATGCACATAAACAATGTGGGTTGCAATATTTTAATATTTATTTCATAGTATACTTCACACCCCTTCAGGCAGTTGGAATTTATTTTTTTACATATTTTAGATATTATATTAACTTTAATTTTTTTTTTCATGACTTATCTTTCAAATAGTAATTTATGACTTAGGCAGCATTTTCATTAAAATGACGGAAACTTGTCTGGACATAATATGAGCTAGTTTTGTGCTCATCGTACTCCTTAATAAGTGAACATGCGACATACCTCAGTGTTTGGGTCGGATAGAAAATTTTATTGCATACATAATGTTCAATACATGATTGTACATGAATCCTTATATTACTATATTTTTTATGTATAGCAATAATATCTAGGGTTGTCCTACTGGCAACCCGGTGTGGTAAAACTCTCGCTCCATGAAGCTCTGCGATGCGGGCATTAAAATTATGTATATTGTGTTTATTCCATAAATAAACCCTCTTAAAAGTTAAATTTTGTTTCATTTATTGAACAAAGTAAGTGGTCCTTCGAAAATATCAGTAAAAGCAGTGAAGTATATTCGCGGGTGCATAAAAGATCGGCGGCGGACATTTTTATCTCGTGCGCGATCCGAAAAAACTACGTGATTACTTCGAATTCACGAGAAATCAATATTTTCTCAATCGTAAGGCCGTGCATTACGATCAAAGAAGTGGATTCAGTTCAAACTGTGAAGGAGAGAAGTCTACTTTCTCAAAAATAAGCAGCGCAAGAGTCCGCGTGCCCACGTGACTGGAAATAAAATTTGTCCGATCCGCATCCAGGGTGTGCATTTTTGGCTTTAAACTAAGTGCCTGCTAGAGACTAAGGGTCTCAGGATCATCAAGAAACAACATTAGAAGCAGAAATACGTCGCAAAACAAAAGCGGCAAATTCAAAAATTTGGCGACTTCAGCTACATTGTAGCGACTTGATTGTGGTTTCGTCTGGAAACACAGGCGACGGAACGAAACGCGGTGTGTAAGCGGGTTCAAGCATTATCTGCATTCTGAGCTGTCAGTGTCACAGCTGATCAAGGAAGTTCGTACGTAATTCGTGGTGTTGTAAAAATAAACAAAGTGCGTGCCGTGTGTTATTATTTACTAAGTTTACGGGTATAAGTGCGTTGTGAGATTAACAATGACTGAAAACGTCGATAACGGTTCTCTTTTACGTTTACGTACAAGACGGGGACATCTCAAAGGTACAATCACGCGCATTGAAACTTTCGTCGACGATTCGGCGAGTGTATCGTCTGCCGCTGCAGCGGATTTGGAGGCGCGAAGGAGCCGACTCGTGAGTAAGTTAAAGACAACGAGGACGTTAATGTCGAAATATCGTTGTTAGATCCGGAAGATGCAGGAAAGTTGATGTAGTTGAGTCAAAGTATTACAAACTTTTAGCAAGGTTGAGTGAATTGTTGAAGACTTGTTCTTCCAACGAAAATGTACAAAATAGTAGCAATGTTTCTATGTCAAAGCTACCCAACATTGAAATCTCGACCTTTGATGGCAGAGATTTCACTCAATTTAAGCCATTCATGGATCTTTTTACAGCTCTCATTGACAATAACAAATCATTGTCAAATATACAGAAACTGTTTTACCTCCGAAAGTATTTGTTAGGGGAGGCCTTGTCAGTGATTGTCAATTTACCAATGGTCAATGAGTCTTACCCTGAGGCATTAACTCTCCTTAAGAAACGCTTTGACAATAAAGCTCGGCTAATATCCAACCACATCAACCATCTTTTGGACTTACCACAAATGCAAAAAGGCACAGCCAGCTCTATAAGGGCATTTATTTCAGAAGTTCAGCAACAAATATATGCACTCAAAAATTTTGAACAGCCCACAAAACAATGGGATATGTTATTGATCTCTATATTGAGTCGTAAATTGGACTCTCATACACATGCAGGGCATATCATCTCGATAGAGAGAACCCTGACAATTTACCAACAATGGATGAATTTATGTCATACTTGGAAAAGCGCGCAATTGCACTAGAGGATAGTCCCGCATTAAAAGGCACCTCATATGAGGCTGCTCGGGGCAAATCCAGTCCATTTAAAGTTAGCAATGTTGTTGCCCATAATACATCCAAACAAGTAGCATGCATTTATTGTAATAAAAATCACCCTATCTATTTGTGGCCAGCGTTTCAAACAATGGCCACAGGGGATCGGATTGAGTTTGCAAAATCTAAACAGTTATGTAATGTGTGCCTTAAGCCTCATAAAAATAAATGCAAATTTAATTTTACATGCAAAATTTGCAAGCTCAATCACAATACCCTCATGCATGAGGAAAGTCCAAAAG
>JWHW01012437.1:6401-26715 GCA_000931545.1 Papilio glaucus
CTATATTATTGTAAAGTTTAATTAAAGTTATTTGGTAGTTTTTGAAAACATCCTATCATACATTCATACTTACGAACTTTCGCATTTATAATATAAGTAAGATTATAACACTCAAAATATCTGTTGGAAATTCTTAATTGTTATTTTTTTTGGTGCCGCAGGTCTTACACCTCTGTTATTTTTTGTTATTGTCAATTGCCTTGAACACGTGCGTTAATTCTTTACCACTTTTTTAACTTTTAATTTGAATATCAACAACACCGGGTGAAATGTAGCTCTATACAGATAAACAATTAAATTGTTTGTTAATATCGCAATATAACTTTGATACTGATGTTTTACGATTTATTTAGCACGGTTAAAATAAATAATATAAAAAATACGATTATAAACTTTTATTCTGCGAAGTGATTAAAAGGTTTTATTTGATTCCGCGCGGACGAAGTCGCGGGCAACAGCTAGTCTCCAATATAAACAATTGCTTCCGAACAAAAACGATACTGTCTGCAATAAAACTACACATAGTGACACTATTGGCCTTTTCCATTACATAATTGTTTTTGTGTTTACGCGCAGTGTTTATTTATGTGCCGAACGTTCTTTTTCACCTTTACGTTGTACTCGATAAATTGAAGATTTTTATTTTTCATAAGCTCCATCGTCAACATTCTTGCCGAGAATATATCCCTAATATTATAGTAAGCATACCATAAACCGGTATCCGACAACATTTTTATTTTTAGAATTTTCATATTTAATGTCCTTAAAGCTAAGTCCGTAAATTAATTCGGCTCGTCTGAATTGTATTAAATAAATAGCAAGTTTATCATATAAAAGCGATGGTTTCTATTAAATTGATATTTGACGGTTCACGCGTGAAACCGCTATTGAATCTGCACTTAGTATTCAGTCACGATTATTACTTTTTTGCGTTTTTCATGTATAAAGATTAAAAAACTTTACATTTCCACCTTCGGTATCTAACTAGGATAATGTAGTTGGTAATCAACGCTCTTGACTTATGCGTTTTGTCGAAAAAGGTTTATCAGAACGCTTATAATATCGACCCTCTTATGTACTTCTATAGTAACGTCCCACGAAAAGATAGACCAAGACATACCTCTTAATTCACATTTTAACTACATATTGTTTTAGTTATAGACACTTGTATCTGTTAACTGCTCGAATATCGTTGATCACTACATACATTCAGGTACATTACTCAAATGACAAAAAAAACTTGGAGCCATAACACTAAAACTACTAAATGAAGGTACGGTCCACAAAATAAATGTGGCTATTTTACGAGCACGTTATTATAATACGTATTAGTAATTCAGTAAGACGTTTCAGACAGGTCGAAGGACTAAAAGACGTCGTAAAATTATACGGGTTTAATCTTTCTTCTATTCAGTTAGATAACGTTATAATTTTAGATACAGCTTTGTAGTTTAATATTAGAAATTTTAAGGTTTTGAAGCTTGGTCTTGTAAAGAAAACTATGAAAATAATTATTAAAATGCATATATTTCTCACTTAAGTTTTTAATAACAAAGGTTAATTGTAATTTTTATTACCTTGTTAACATGTTGCTTTAAGTTCTAGATGTATCAAACATTTGATTAGGGATTTTTTCTGAGTCTTAGTGTCTAGATATATATCGCAATGTAAGGCGGCTTAATTTTGAAAATCAGATTATCTATAACTTCGTGGAGCGTGCACCAAAGCGTGTGACTTATTTCACTTGTCTTATTTTTCTTTTTGCTCTGAAGAAAAATCAAGTTGTCCGTGTTAGTTGTGCCGACCATTTACCCTCACTTGTGGGGCGCTGTGAAAAACCTCGCCGCGGTAATCTTAATTACATTGTGATCTCGTTACAGCTCGGCCTTAATTCATAATTAAATAGAGACGTGGCCCTACGTTGCTTATTTATTTGCCATGGGTTTTTATGGTTCTACGATTGCGTAGACTTTTTTCGTTGCGAAAATTTAAACTGCTTTTTACGACACCCCTTCTCCTTTGTCGCTCTGAATATTCATTTAGAATCCATCAGCGGAATGACGACTCGTTTTTAAGAGTATTTTTTTTTATTTTCTTGTATTATTTGAGGGACACCTCGTGCTTGGGAAATATTAAAACAGGACTTCACTGTTCTTTTTATCCTCTGAAAAATATTTTGTGAAGCAGACAATGAAACGTAAACTCTTTGGAATTTTATAGCCACTACAAAAACAAGCTTTTTATGTGTTTTCGATGTAATTTATGTAAGTGGACCTCTCCAATGCACGATTATTATTTCAACATCGCAAGAGTATCTGCTAAAAACACAATAATAAAACCTTCGTCCACTTTGACCGAGTCATTAATGTCCAAGTAAAGTAATTAATTATGTTCGGAGCTTTTTCCTTCATTTTCCTGACGTCGGTCTGTAAACACGTATGAAGCTATATACCGTGAAGATCAATCAAATCAGCGAATGCTTCCGTAGACCCTTGCGTTTAGCGCTACTTAAGCATTTACGAGTTTGTCTAATGAAATTGCGACTTCGTTGGTACAACTTGCCGCATCTTGTCTTCGGTTTGTCCAAAATTATGTAGCATTTATTGAGTACGGTCGAGTGTGATAACTAATTTTATCAACCTATAATATCATTTTAATGGATCAAACGATGCTTTGCGATGTTTGAAAGGGGTTTTGAAATTACCAAGAGTCGTCCAATGCTAGACGTAGGCCTCCCTTATTAATCACCACAAAGATCCGCCCGCCGGCGCCGCCGCCCTCATTGTGTGGGCTCCCACAACTTTGACTAGATAGGTCCATCTTGTCGGAGAGCTACCAACTCTGCGTCGACCTGCACGAAGCGGTGATTCCAGAATCTTCTAGCTTAATCGGCCGTCGTTTTGTGAGCAATATATAATAAGTAGCCCATTGCTACCTATGTTTAGCAATTCTTTGGGCTTACCTCAGTACTTAGCTAATTTACTGTATTTTTTCATTATTTAATTAAAATAATAACTATGTAATTAAAACAAAAGAGATATAAGTTATTTCTCTACTTTTTTACTTCCTCATCTTAAATTCTAAGCAAATCGTACTTGCTTTGACACTAAGCTTAACGGGTATTGGTTAAGCAGGATTCTAGGGCCATTCTTATATAATCAGATATATTTAGAATTATTTCTAGGACGCGATGAAGTTATTACTTCTAAGAGTTTCAGTGTATTGCCGATATTGAAAAATAAAAATAATTTTATTAACTATTGTTCCCGCGGCGCGCCAATTAAAAGTTTCGGCGGATCTAGCTACAGCCATTTCTGGTGCACCTAATAATAGTCTTGAAATTTTAACAGCCTTAGTAACTTTAGCGTTTGCCTCAAGTTACGAGCTTGATGAGTTTAAAATAGTTGTGTACTAGGGAATGAAAACATTTACAATGCCGTAATGCGATATAAATTGAAATCCAAGCGCACCAAGATATGGAAATTGCAAAATATTGGAAATAAATCTGCATTTATTAATTTAAATATGCCTTTAGAAAATTCTTCTGGAAGATTTATATGCTATCTATAAAGTACTTATAGAAAACTAAAAGCTAGTATGTCGAATGCGGTAACAAACGTTGTAATTTTATATTTGTTTTCTTAAGGTGCGTGTTTAGTTTCCTAAATCTACCAATTATGTTAAAGGGAGGTTAAATTTTTTCTCGATTGTAGTATATCCTTAGAATTATTTTGTCTTATGCCTAACTTAACTTAAATACATTCGTGTTACTGCCTGGAATAAATATAGTAAGCATCCCGCTCCTAGTAACATTTATGATTTCATCGTAAGCCGGCTGAAAGTGATTGATATTGTTTTCTGAAGTTACGGTGCAATCTATTTAAATAATTAACTAAATGTATTTTACAGAATTCTTTTAAAGAAATTTGTTACCTATCCCTTACATTATAAAATGTATACTGTTGGTGATTGATCCAGCAAACGCTAAGCTTTCTTTAATCGCACTCAATCTACGAGCACTCGTCAAACTTTGCTAAAGTTCCTCCACTAGCGAACTCCGCTCTAAATCACAATTATTATTGCGGAGGTAGCCGATGCTGAAAGACTTTATCTTATAACTTAGCGAACTGTTTTGTTGTACATGGGTAAGACCACTTAATGTTAACAATTTATTAAGCTACAAAAACTTGCAAGATGGTTCTACATTTGCCTTCATTTTATTTTTGTGATGAACACTGGTTGTCGGCCTTTCGAACTTTGTTTTTATTGCCATCAATCTTGGAAACTTAGAATTAGTAATCGTATATATCCCAGACGTACGTTTTTTTAAATCTTGGATCCTAGGTTATAGAAAAATAATAATTAGTGCCCTCATTATTTGTCGTTTCCAACGTCGTTTTATCATTGCTGTGGATTGTGGCTTTCTACTTCTGTATGCATATTTCATAAACCAAGGGGACTTGCAAAAAATGTGCTTGCCAAAAATGTTTTCAAAAATATAAGCGAAAGTGTTTAAATTGATTGTAAATTTTATTGTCAAAATTTTTAATGAATTTTAATAAAGGTTAATAAATGAACATCATCATAAGGAAACAATAGACATGTTTATACTCCCATTATAGTTATACAAAGAAAGGAAATCGAATATAATATTTACGAAATTGATCCTAGGCGCTTTCTAAAGTCCGTTTGCTCGAAGGCTCAAAGTACCTGACTGTCCTTTGGGCATACCACAAGGAGCTTAACCTTACCTAAGTTTCGGCCATGTTTTACATAGAGTATTTGTTATTACAAAGCGGGTATTATAACGACCGTGAACTTTTTTATTATAGTTTTTGTTATTTAGATTATAATACGACAAACTTTATGTAGGTTGTTATTTACATATACAGTATTATAAAAAATATATTTAGTCCGGGCTGTAAGTGACACAGAACACTGTGTCAATGACATACAACCACGCGGGCGACGAACTGAAAAATAGTATTTCAATAAACACAGCCTGCGCGATCATCGGGAAAATTGACCGATTCCGGGAAATCCTCGAAGGAAAATGTCTTCACAATATCTCTTTTTTCTATTCCAGCAGCCAAGCCAAAATTTAATATTTATGGATGGAATGTGAGACGAAGCGAATGATTTAAAGTGTCTGATGTGGAAATCGTTCTCGCAGATTTTCTGACCCAACGAAAGTAACGTCCTTCTTCGCGTTTAACGTACCACTTGTTTTCCTTCGCGAGAAGAGAAAATATCGCAGCGTACCCTAAAGGTGGGCCAACGTGTTCCGCGATTTATTCCTCCCTTTCACGAGTACGTTTGGAAAAAATATTTTTTATTTGTTTTCTTACGGAGATTTGCCTCTTTTGATGTAGATTGTACGAGATTCGTATTGTCGAAATAGGCTATTCTCTCTTAGTATGTTATTTTTCTTTTAGTTACAATTCTATTAATACACATATTGTATATGTTCCAGTATATAACTGTTATTTAATGGCTTTGAAGACACGACACACATAAATATAATAAAATATAAGATCAAAAGATTGACGAGAGTGAATTGACGATAAAAAACATACTTGATATTTCTTCATTTGACGATGACTTTTATTATAAATATTTCTAACATATCAGAGGAATGTACTTAACATTAACTACAAAAACTCCCCGCACTCGCTCTTTTCACCTCAATAGAAAGTGAAGTGTCATATAAAGCTACATTATATTCGGGGCCACGGTTCGGTCCAGTGGCGTAATCAAAAGGCTCTCCGGGGAACAATGGCGCCCACATCGGCTCGGGTCCGATAAGCCTCGACAATTATACTACATCGACTTTTCAATTACCCAACCGGCTCTTCCCCGCGAACAATAACTAGCTTTATTTATGTATATTAGAGCGGTCATTTTGTTCGCCGTTTAGACTCGCATTCCACGTTATTTTGTACAAACAATACACGCGCTGCCTTTGACATTTCTCGACCATTAACGTTTATGTGACGAGATGTATGAAGTAGGGGACCGTTGTTTCATTCTGTTCACAATTTGTTAATGTTAGAATTATTTTTTTTACCTAAAATTATTTCCACTATCTATACCTCATAATAAATGTTACACTAATTTTCTACGTCAAATCAGTTACACACAAACATTAGTTTAGTGACATATCCTTCGATGTACGTCTTTTATATGAAACTAGCGAACCGCCCCGGCATCGCACGGTTAGTTTTTCCATGCTAACTTTCATCCCCTACTACCTACCTACCTACCTTTAGAGGATGAATTTAGAAAAATAGTTACCTTTTTAGTGCTCGCGTACGTAAAAACAGAAATTCCTGTGGATATTTCAAGTCCCTAGGCCCAATAGTTTGGGCTGTGCGTAGATATATCAGACAGTTTCTTATTTCGTATATACATATGAAATAATCTATTAATTTGTTTATGAGCATTGCAATTCATGAGTAACCACCAAACTAAACATACAAAACGATTTAAGTAAATGAGATTCTCACGGAATAGTCCAGCGTATAGCATAAGGCGGTATAAATACAATTTGGCGGATGTCCCAAGATGACGGATTGTTTCTTCCGGACCCCCTTGATTGATGTTGCAAAAGATTGACGTATATTGTTAAAATATATACGTTTGTTTAACCGAACACTGTTGTTATTTATTTTACTCACTATTTGCAAGATACTAAACAATTCTGTTCAACGTTAATAGCGCTGGATGTGGGTAAGGGACTTATCTGAAAATGATTATGATGAAATAATCTAGACTTCTGATTAAGAAATGAAATATTTTTTCCAGTAATTGTGTTACTTTTCTGTCAGTGGTTTTATTTTGTATTTGAAATTTCCATTGTGCTTCGATCGTAAAATAACCAAAACTGCGAAATAAAGATGAAAGTAACATTGTTTTTTTTATTATTAATAATACAATGATATCCTTGTTGCAGGTGAAACTGGAGCAGAATGTGGGCAAGCCGTCGCGCGTCATCCACATTCGGAACATACCAAACGAGACCACCGAGGCGGAGATAATCCAGCTGGGCCTGCCCTTCGGCCGCGTCACCAACGTCCTTGTCCTTAAAGGCAAAAATCAGGTACATATATCGCTATGTTAATTATTAAAAATCTCGCTTAGTCTATTTCATCTTACAGCTTGGCAGTGTCCTCAGTGGTTTGCTTTCATATGTCTTAGTCCTGGATGAATTACATGTCACAATGCTCTATGCTCTACTGCGATTTTAGCCAGTAGTTAGCCAGTTACAGGATGTCACAATGCAACGGACCTACGAAAAACCTTACCTTTATTCTGGATCAGTTGGGTAAAAGCAAATAAAAATCGGATTAACGCATTAAGAGGATCAGCGTTTCAACATCCTGTATCTAAATTGTCGGTAATAGTGTGTATTTTTGTGAAAAATGTATGTTTAGTGCAAAGTGTAATAACAACACGTCTTGACCGTATGTAACATACTGTTGTAGAAACGTTACCTGGGCTAATAGATCTAATTGTTTAGAATTCACCGGGACACAGGTGTATTTGAAAGCTATAACAAAACATGATAAAGCACTAAAGTTGCTAGCCAACGCTCTCCGACACACGTTAAAGTTACATCAAAATGTAATCTGCAGTTTGTTGTGTATTTATTAATATAAAACATAGAAAAATATTCAATTAAAGAAAAGCATTGTTCTTGATTCCTAGAATGATGAATGTACGTTATTTTCAATCCATTTTTGGATTTCCATTTAGTACAATACTAGGACACTTTTGCTACTTATTGTGCGTCCAAACACAAAATATGGTCGGTTATATGCACTTTTAAGATGGAGAACCTGTCATATACATGGTATCGTCTATCAAATCGTTTCTTCTATATCGATACCGATACTTAATTTTGTATTACAATTGTCTTTCGTTCTTCTCATACAGGCAGAGCAGCCGCAACTTCTAATTTTATTTATATAAAAAATACAAAATAACTTAGGTATATAAACATACTATAAATAAGCTAATAACATGTTTTCACATATAAATATCTAAAAATAATCTTAGGGATATTTTTGAGCGTTGGCAATAATTTACAATCTACATTTAACAGAAGGGGCAAACCACTCTCAAAAAAAAAGTTACATTTAAAGCGCACTGTAAATTACTGTGAAAATAATCCATTACCAAAATAGAGCACGCGTTTAAAATTTTTGCTCGTTGAAATAGTTTCGCTTATTGTTTTCCAGTTCATTGTTTTGAATTTCTTCAACAACATAGAGGTGCACTCAACAAAATTTAAATCCCAATTACATTTTAAATATTTAATTAAAGAATTCTTCATAACATGAATTTGCCGTCTACGGAAAAGACTGCATTAAAATTCGCAAAGTGTTAAATCACTTTTATAAAGTACACATTACGCTTAAGTTCGTATTCTAAGTAAAGCACATTAATTTAAAAAATAGTTAAATTAAAATAAATTAATAAGTTATTGTTTGTTCCATCAAAAGATACGGCGATACCTAAAGTTTAGTGTAATAAATTATTGTCAGCTTGAGTACTGATTCGTTACATGTTTATCTTTATGAATGAACTCAGGTAGAAAAAAGATGCAATCAACTCATTGTCCATACATCTCACATACTATTAACATTTATTAATGAATTTATTAAATAACAATTAATAATAAGATAAAATGTCTAACACATTTATATACATTTATCTTTAATTACTTAGGACAAACTGACATTGAGAATACCCTTATTTAATAGCAAGTCGAGTACGTAATAGAAGTAGTCGGGCAAGGGAGGCAGTCTCACGCCGGAAGAACAACAAGTGGGCGGTGTCGTCCGCAAGTAGGCTGCAAAGCATTGTGTCATCGGTCTAGTGTGCCTATTTATTTTCCGTTTTGTTTAATACATTTTTCATTAAAGTTTGAACAGGAAGGCGTTTAAACGCGTTCGTATAATACTATTTGAATTCTAAGAGATTTTATAAAAAAAAAAAAAAAAAAGAAATAATAGTTCAGTTTTTGAATCGGTGTAGCCGTAATAGTCAGCTTGTATAGTCTTTTAACTTCCAAAGCCTTCGAAATTTAAAAGAACCTTCATATAATTATTTACAGTAATGATATAAAAGCCTTACGTGTAAGATTGCTGGTTTGATTTTCTCAAATAACTACGATACAGGAAATCTTCTAATTGGTTGATATTTTTTCAGTATAATCAATTTATGGAGAAAATTAAAATTCGAAGAAGGTTACATTGAAATTGGAAATTTGCTCAAACGGCACAACATAAATAGTCGTCGTTAAGAAATTAACTCAGACATGAGATTTCATCGAAAATTACATTTGGCGGAAATCAAGGGTGCGACGACGTCGAAAATAATTTTCAATTTGGGTCGAGGAGGCCTCTGCGGTAGTACATAGATGGTTTCGTAACATCAAGAGACACTCGATAAACATACACATGTTTGATATTTTTATTACACAAATATTACAAATCCACACTCCAGTATATTAATATTTGCATCTTTAAATATTGATATTAAAAATATGTCTTTCTAACGATTTGCTCTAATAGCTTTCGCATTTGTTTAAACTTACACAACTTTTAAGAATTTAGTGTGTGAACAGACAAGAAACTATTACAGATTAAGAAACTAATAATATAATTAAACTTACTAAAATAATTAAACAACTCAACATGCAATCTTTGAGTCAGTAAACTTCAAGTTAGGTTACAGGACTACTAGCGCCATCTGTTACAAAAAGATCAAAAGTAACACACCAGGAACGCGAACTCATAAGATTTTCCTCTACATATTCACCTAACGTGCCTCTAGAGCTTTTCTGTTAAAATTTTATAAAACGAAGAAGTAATCATTAAAATAATATACACAAGATCAAACCTGATCGCATATAACACGGGTATAAACAGTTACTGATAAACTCCCTCCGGGATTCGATACTAGTCTAATATACTTTTTAGATCGCAACGATTATTATTTTTGTTAGTTAATAATTCAAAATCATACTTGAATTTACTTATATCAGATAAAGAACTGACAAGATTATTATTTTATGTCCATACTATCGACCCGCCCCGACATCGCACGGGTAGTTTCTCCGTACAAATTTTTATCCACTACCTTAGGGGATGAAAATCTGCAAAATTCCAAGTTTCTGGGCAGTAGTAGTTTGGGCTATGCTTATATAATACAATTTATACGGAAACCATTTTAAAAATTATTTTCATTAATGACTACATTTACCATTTTTTTACAAATCCGCGTGTGCCACGTGTGATGAGCGCGAAGCAAAGACGACCGTGTTTTAAGGCGAGATATCCGGCTGGTTTACGGCTGATTTTACGTCGACGGAGACGCGGTAGCACGTGCATCGCAGAATTTACGAGTCCTGGCTGACAAATTAAAAATGAGTTAGTTTACAGCCCGGCGAATAAAATGATAAAAATAAAATCTTATTACGAGAAGCAGTCGAGACGGATACCGCGACAATGTTATCCCGTCTAATAAATAGCCAGTATGACATTCACCCCCCGTATATAACTCGTCGTGAAGGAAAACAATCTCTCTTCCAGCAAGAGAAACAAGTCGAATCCCTTTTTATGAACGGTCACAGCTCCTCGCCCGCTTTTTTGTTATGAAATTTTCCGAGTCTTTTCATTCCCGCGCTAAAGATGCAATCCGCTGAAAGGCGGCAAAGCATTTCCCTGCTCCAGCTGAATTTATATTGCTGTCATATATATCTATCTACATTTAAATATTTTGCGCTAAATTTTAATATTGCATTCGACGTCCATTTTCAATACAAAGGATGCAATCACTTAACGTCAACCGTTGCCCGTGTTAGATGTAATTAATTAACGTACAACTAACACTTCAGCGTATACGTGCTATACGAATACGCTGAAGTGTTAGTAGCTCTTTGATGGGCCTCGTCAAGATGATGAAACTATTTGATGGTAACCAAAGCTCCGAGAGTCCAGTTACAAAGGCGCCATCTGTCGAGAGATGGGCAAACACTGATGTGAGTGGGTGCGGACAATCGCTCCACTCTCGGTGATTAAAACGAAAGAGGCATTGACACTATATTACGATCGACACTCGCGTCACAGCGACGCTTCCATTAATTTGTGCATACTACACCTGGATAACGTTTCGGTCGATGCTCGAGCCGATATCTATGATGACGAAATAATTTTTAATTTAAGTAATTGATTAAATTTTCACAAAATTTAAAGCTAACAAGATAGTTAACAGCTAAGAACTTCCACAATGTTAAAAGTAGACCAATCCGTTTAATTAACCTGCTTACTTTTCACCACCAGGTATTTGTTTTTTAATTAGCACCAGACAAATTCTATTTAATTTGCGGCGTACCACACCGCTCCAGCGGTTGTATTTTGTACGTTGGTTAGACATGTTTAAATGCCAAAAGCAGAAGCCTGCGGTCGTGTGCGGCGCACACATGAAATAGGACACAGGTATGCTAAATGTTTCCTCTAAAATCGGTAAAATCATAGAGCATTTAGAAATTGATGAAGGCTAGGTAGGTTGAGAGCGTTGGTCCGGTTGGAGCCGATTGAATTTGCTCCATTACGTCGGCAATCGTGAAAACATTGTTGCATGCAGCACTGGTGTGTAGTTCTATCATTGACACGATTTCTGTCTGCTCCCTCGTATATTAAACTGTTATTATCAATTCAAAATTGTTTTCAGTTACTACCTGCCACGGATTTGCGTTGTTATATAATTCCAATAATCTTCTGCTGGACTTTAGTTATTCTTTGTATTGTGCATTGTTAAATAATTATTACACTTACATTATTGAAAAAACATTGTAACTATTGTGAAGCAAGGATTGCCCAAAAATTTAGATACTTAGATGTTTATTTTATTTTATTTTAGAGGAAATAAATAGTTCAAGGATAACATGATATGATACTTTCAACAAGCCGAAGTAACAAAAATCGTAAATAAAGATTGTAGACCCTTTCTCCACCGCCTAATGTTCTACATCCAATAGGTCCCAATGACGCTCAAGGATGTACAAGTTCAGCATCGTCAGCAGCATGTCGATTAGGTTTGTGACAGCTAGCATTTTGACGTAAAGAAATACATGAGCCTGTAGAAGAAGCGAAGGCGGTATTCAGGTCGGGATGTTCGGTATGTTGTGGTCTTGTTAATTTGCTAGTACTTAAATAGGAAATGCAAGCACCCACATCATAAGCAGCCTACTGACACCGATAACACATGGAGTCTAGTAAAAAACTTGACTTACAATTAATATGGGTTGCCGATTCTTTAATTACCAATCGAATTTGTTGGCGCGAATACGAGGGCTAGGGTACCAAATCGTAGTCAAGTACAGGATACACACTCCTGTCAATTAACTAGAACTGTACCGTACCATCCGTCGCCGGTGCGAATAAAATAAATGGGTGCGACATACTCGGAGAGAGACCTCTCGACGCGTCATCTTTCATTCCCGTATATTTTGCTCGCGAGTGTCTGGTATATTCGATTAGATTAGACGATAGTTGTCGCACCGTACCCGTTTCGTACTCAATTTATTCCTCCCCTTTGTATTCAATGCATGGATATTTATTCTTGTATCTATTGCTATATGTTTTATACTTTCATTAGAAAATTTATGATCTCTTTTTTCAATCACAGATCTGAACATATGATTCAAATTTCTTACACAATTCGTGCTGTTCGTTTTCATATTTAATTCATCGTCTCCCTGCCCTTTCCCCACGTTACATGGGATCGGCACAGTATATGACCGTAGTCCATACTGTATAGGTTTTGGCTACAGTATTTACTGCCGACCGCCTGCCTGACGCCAATCCTCCTCGGCAATTGTAATATTTAAGTATTTTGATATTTGCAAGTTTAAAAAAAACATATTTAATAAAAACATATCCTCACCTTAAAAAAGTCAACTTCAGATAGTACAATGTTAATTACAAAACGCGCGGTTTTTGCTTAAATTACTGTCTCGCACAACTGCCTTTTGAAATGATCTGTCTCCGGTGTTTCCAAACTAATGCGACTTGTCGTCGATGTTCATGGGGGGCGGTGACTACATTAGGCGATCCGTTGCTCTTTTGCTTCTTTATCCTATTAAAAAAAACAATTAATGTACCACTCTTCTTCGAATGTCATGTATAACGGATTGTATAACAGTTTCCTCCTAAATTACATCCATCCATCTACACCTACATGCAACGGAATACTACGAAGAGAAAAGTGGCAATCAGCTGCCACTTCTACGAACGAAACACAGAAATTGCTTGTGTATAGTGTGCTTCAGTAAGCATACCAAGTACTCGTCAGATGATATAAAATAAAATTCTTTTTTTGCTCAGGCATTCCTCGAGATGGCGGAGGAGATATCAGCAGTGGCGATGGTGGCGTACTTCGGCGGCTGCGTGGCTCAGCTCCGCGGGCGCGCCGTGTACGTCCAGTTCTCCAACCACAAGGAACTAAAGACCGATCAGACGCATAGCAACGCTGTAAGTATCATAGGATATCGACAATCTCTCTTTTATTAAAATTTATGATGCGCCTATCTCTTGCCGAATCGAATATCGTGACTAATTCTGGGCGTGTATAATCTAACTTGTATACCTACGCATCATATGAATGTTCAGAACTTTATTTGTAAATATTAGCGCAATGTAAGGGTGCTCGCAAAGATGTAATATATCATTAGCGGGCGAATAGTGTAGACTGGAAAACGTTCCAATTAGGACGTCTTTTCTGTAGTTCCCGTCATGTGTGTGTTGACAACCACTAGCTGTCCTCTTTTTTCTTATTATTTTAATTACGATGTCCTTTTTACACCATTCGACATGTGTGAATGTTGCTGTCTCTGTCCGTGGAATAGAACACTTTGAACCGGTGATTTTGTTTGTGTATAACATATTTATCTCTAGCAAAAAATATCATTGGGTTAGTTAGTAGTAGTAGTTAGTTTCTTAGTAAGAATAACTCAGTGTCGCTTTATTTCAATCCCGTTTACGCAATATAATTTTTAACATATAAATGTAATCATTATAAAACATTAAAATGTAAAATTGAACGTATTAAGTTCAAAATAAAACATATTTTGGAACAGTACGGTTTACGTATTAAATAATTTTGGCGAAGCATAAATAAAGCTTTTAAATCGTCAAAACATCGATAAGTGTATTAAATATATTTCCACCGCATCAGCGTCTACCACCGGCTTATGTAAAAACGAATGTATATTCAATTTTAACGAGGTTACGTATGAATACAAATCTCGCGTATTCACCGATTTTTACGGTAAAAGGCCTAAAATGTACAGCGTTATTATTCTTTTATATTCAGTAAAAAAAGTTCGATTCGGATCGCTGGGAGCGTACACTCGGAACAATAACGAAACGATTGTTCAATTAGCACATTACATCAACGAATGAATTGTCGGCCGTTGCAAGGGCCATTATAATGTTTCCTTTATTCAATCCTTCGATATATTTTTTAAATATTTCTGTATTCGAAAATTAAAGGTACGAAATATTTTTTCAACGTATAAATTCGCCATGCTTGATCTTTTTAAAACACCAAAAAATATACGCACGTTTGTATCAATCAATAATTACGAAAATAGAAAAAGTATATTTTCATTATAAAACCCTGGTCCGGACACAGATACATTAAATGGTTATATGATACTCGTAAGTGTGCAAATTCTCATTTTACTAGAAAAATATTATATACTATCCATATTCAAGTGAGTGGCTATGTTGGCAGGGGACGTCCAAGGATAATTTATATCGATCAGATTATTGACATACTAAATAAGGGCGATACATGGAGTACCCGTTACCGAGGAGCTTGTATGCGGAGATGCATGGACGTAGAAGAAGCGAGAGAGGTGTGCCAGGATCGCACCAAATGTAAATCCATAATCTCGACCTACCCCCTATGAGTGGCGGGCATTGCAGGTCGCATTTTATATATTCAAGTAATGTTTTTTCTTACCCTATTTAGTTGGTTTCTGAGACGTAATTTATTTTACTTTTATTGGCTCACAGCCAAAGTTATAATTGGATATTACATGTTCCGTTCATCTAAAACTAATAACATAATGTATAATGAATAGTGATAAAGTATTATGAATGAAGCTTTTCATATTTCTCCCGATCGGCAAAGGAATCAATACTACCTTCAACAGAAGACTGAAACCGTAGTATTCATTGAAACACTTAATTATGTTACCGAATACCAAAAACTTATTAATATTAAATTCCCTCTCTCGGAGAGGGCGCCCGTGTCCCTGCAGTGGGGAAACATACTAAAAAAGGTAGATTTATTTTATTAATATTAAATTTATATTTTATATTATATAAAAAAACATATATTTTAAAGAGTGAGATACTATATTTTAAAGGCGTTAATAGTTTATAATATGTTTAAAAATAAAAACATTTTATCACTCAAATTATCAATTTAAGAAGCATAATCTATAAGGAAATTGATTTGTTATTCGTCTTGATTTACGATATATTTACATAAACATCTCAAAGGATGTGAACAAGGCAGAAATTAAGATGTTAATCGGCTCGCAAACCTCAATAAAGGGAATATTCCCGATGTTAAAATGTGCCAGTTCACATACAATACTATCTCGCGCTCTTGTCTATTCAATGGTATAATAGTTGTTTGATCTAATTGTCAACAATGCAAACAACCATTGGAGTAAACACAATAGCTAATTAATGTAATGATTAAACTCAAAACGGGTGGCGCTTGGTGTCTATTATCTATCTATTTACACAAATCTGTTCTAACAATTGGACTATGGACTGAGGATTTCGATATACTTTCTTACAATTATTTAACAATCATTGCTTTACTCTTCACTTACAGTAAATATATCATTAATTTGATCGTTTTAATATTTTTTATTTCCACGTTTTATTATTTTGGGAGTTTTTATTTATATTTTTATTTTAGTCCAATTTTATTTTTTATGTGATATGTGAACATTTCTCTCACTTTTTTATAAACAAACAATATTTAAGATATTTTAGCGGGAAACAAAATTTAAGAGGTCTAATATTATTTCCAAAATGAAAAGTCAAATATTCATTAAATGTCTTCATTGTGCCTAAGCTCGGATACATATTTTGACGTCTGCCGTCACCCTCACTTCCTTCGCGTTTACCGATCCTTCATAATGATGTGACTGTTTGCCTGTTGTCAACTTTTACCAAGTATCATTCATTTATTTCTGTTTATATGTATAGCTAGCTATTCGTCCCTGGCGTCGCTCGGGTGAATTGCAATTACAATAACAAGACAAAAACATATTGTATTTTCTTCTGATGAAAGAATAGTTAAAATCTTTCGTCTTTAAAACCTTACTATAAATTGTATAGAATATAGTATATGTCAAACCATAAATAAATAATACCATGGCAAGAATATAACATCATCGAAGCAACGGAATTTTTTTCGGCAAAAGTACATTTATATAAGTTTTTTTTTTTTATTGTATTGTTACTATGTCCCTCGCATAAGAGCAAACAATAGGCTGGTCAATTTTTATCGCAGACGAAAAATACAAACAATTTTTATTTATTAGATTGAAAACTCCAGACATTATATTCTACTTTATTTATTTCGGTAAGTAATGTTATTATGTTCCAAATTGCTTATTTTTTGCATTTAATTTTGAGTTTACTAAAAGTTAACATAGAGAGAGAATAGAGACAATAACTTTGTACGTAATGGTAATTTGTACAGACGTTTGGGATCATTCCTCGTATCGCTCGTTGTTAAAACTTATAATGAGGGATTTGCGAGAATAAACATGGATCGTTATCGTCATATGTTCTTAAAGATATGTGCCTATAACGTTTATTAAAGAAATTTGTAAGTATTTATGAAATATTGAGTCATATGTCTTTTGTGATGTTAAAGTTACGTTCTTATAATTGATAACAACTTTACAAGAACCATTAACATGAGCTTTAAATATTATATAACATTTGAAGTGGTATATAGACTGTTAATGTGTGATTTTGATTAAATAAGATTACGCATAAAATTTTATACTTAATGATAGCTTGGTTTTTAAAATTGAAGTATTATATTATAACTCCCAAGAATGCCTTACTAATACTAGTAGTTAATCACTTATTTAAAAGCTGCTAAGTTTGCTTCAACTTTATTTTCCTGTATATTTAATTTAGTTCTTGGTTAACAATTTTTATTTCCTTGTATTTGAACAATAGATGCCTATGAATGTTCCTTTAGAACCGTTAACTGTTTGTTTAGTCTTGTTGTAATAAAAAAATGAATTAAACCATGTAACGTAGTAGTGAAAATTTAACATTATGAAATTGTCAGAGTCTATTGAGGACCGATGCATTTTAAAGAACGTACGCTAAAAGCGAGGCTTTGATCAATCATGCGGTGAAAAAGGTTTTTGTGATCGCTGAATGGAACTTTCGAATAGCGGACGGAGTTATTTTGTCGCGTCGTCGTTGACGTCGCCCGAACGTCTGCCAGTGGTCTTGGTGAAAGATTGCACGTCCCGCGAATAGGACCTTTTAAATAACTCCCAGAGTTCGCCGGGAAGCGGGCTACTTAGCTTCCGTGACTCGGAAATATTTTTAGAAATCACAGCGACCGACTTTATGGACGAGTTTTCATTGTATGTAAATGTGGAAGACCAGATTCAGATTTTTAATGTTAAATTAAAAATAAAATATATTTTTAAAACTAATAGATTAACCTTACACTTCACAATGATAATATTAATTTTACAACAACAATCAGACAATCAGGTGAACACAACAATGATAGGGTACAAATAAATAATACACTATATCATTAAAAATGAAAGACAAATTTGTATACATAAAACACTTTTACACACGTTACCTTTCTACTAATTGCGTCGGTAAATATTGCGTTTCGTAAAACCCTTGCAAATTGTCCTGTAAAGCCAATATTGTACAATCCCTTTAAAATGTTTATAAAGAACCCCGACTTTACAATTCAACTGCTAATAGGTCTCATGCAAGCTAAAAAACATAAGCTAAAAGAAGAACAAGGAAAGTGAGGGCAAGTCGGGGCGAATTTGTAACGGGGCCTTTGCCGTCGACGGCAGCGGACTTACCGTGACACGGTTAAAGCCTTATTTTTGTGTCTGGCCTGCGCGCTTGTCAAGCCCCCGTCGCACAAAGCCATGTGAAAATATAGGATCAAAGAGTGCCGCGTTCGTAACCCTTCTTCAACAGCATCCGTTTTACTCGTGTGTCACAACATTTTTTTTTTCGTTTTTTTGTGTCGAGGTGGTAAACACTCTGCAACACTCGCAATGTTCGACCGCTTCTAAGTTTGTATGTAGTTAATGCCCCTGTCACTCACTGTTGCATTTTCATAACAAATTTAAACGTGAAACCTGTATTGACTCCATTTTTTTTTTAAATTTGACCCTCGTTGATATCATAATGCATATTCATACTAGATATCGGGTTTGGGTGAGTTGTCAAGCGGTCCTTGTAGTTAGTTGAGTGCTTCGTCCAATATTGTTGGGAGATACTCATGAATGAGCGCCGATACTCATGATGGGCGCCGAGGAAAGTACCCTGAGAATATTGTTTTGGCCACTCTGCAGGCACATCATGTTAGCTAGCTGACTTTGCAACAATCTGCTCGCTACACTCGGATCACGATTGCAACTTAGGAAGGCCGCATCATCAGCAAAGGTTGCTACAGCTGTTTCAGGTGATTGGGGTAGGTCACTAGTAAATATGTTGTACAGGACCGGAATAAGTACGGAGCCCTGGGGTACTCCGGCTGTGCAACTATCAAGACAAGATCTTGCGTCACGGAGCTTGACTTCAAACTTTCTGTCACTGAGATAAGAGTCCATCAGCAAGTAATAGGAGTGTGGAAGGTACATTTTAATTTTGCAGAGTAGTCCTTTATGCCAAACCCGATCGAAGGACTGTTGAACTTCGAGAAAGGCAGCCGAACAGTACTCTTTCTTTTCCAGACATTGTCTCATTGTAGAATAGACTCCTCTATAGTTGAGTTGAATATACCTGCTCTATAGTTGAGTGGTGCTTCGGAAAACCAAATTGGTGGTTAGGTATTACATGGTCCATATCTAGGCAAGGAGATAAACGTTCAAGAATTATCCTTTCCCACAATTTTGACAATACAGGCGTCAGGCTAATATGGCGATATGATGAAACTTCGTTAGGCGGCATACCAGTCTTATGAATCATAACAATTTGATATTTTCCAAAGTGCAGGAACATGTGAGGTTCACAGTGTAGCATTGACAAGAATGGTCAAAAAGACAATGCAGCCTAGGACTGATCAGATCAAATCCAGGTGCTTTGTTAGGGTCTATTTCTCGAGTCATCTCCCGTGGTGAAGTAGGGCTCAACGGCAGGTATAGTTGCAGATCTTGCTTAAGGACTTGATCTATTGCTGGATCTTCAGGGATATCCCAATCATTGGGTTTGAAGACCCCGGCTAGGTATGTAGCAAAGGCCTGAGATTTATTATGGTCAGTTCGAGCCCATGTATTTCCGGATCTAATAGTCGGAGAACACTGTTGCGGCTGCGGGAGGTACTTTGTTGCTTTTCAGAGATTGTAAGCCCCATTTGCACTTGGACACATTTTCATTAATCTCTGCTTGAGCGATTCCTTTGCAGTGTGAGCCAGTAGATCTTTGTGTTCTTTAGTTACTCGATTTAATCTAGTTTTATCGGCGCTCTTATAGGTCGTTTGCCGAATTCTGCGGAGGCGACGGGCCTGGTGTCCCACGCGATGACCCCTTTAGCTCGGGAGTACTAGACCAAACTGCCAGTTGGATCAGATTTGTGATATAGAGACATGCATCGTCAACTTCCTCCTTAGTTTTGAGTGGACATTAAGGTTGATCTTTGATTCCAAGAATTCTCGAAAATATTTCCAGTCCGTTTTGCGATGGTGGAGATAGTCTTTATGAGTGTGATTGGGTATGGCCACTGGTTTGTCTCAATGGTTTCATGCAAGTTTGAACACGTGTACACAAAACGTCCGGAAAGGAATTTCATATTTTCGAATAAAAACAATGTATTCTTGTAGTCTAACAGCTTTAAAAACGTTGCACTTTAAAAGTCAGGCTATATTTAATTCTTTGTGCAGAACAACGAGCTCATAGCTTTTCCTCGGAAAAAGCATTGTACTCTAACCTCGGGCACAATCATGTGTTGTTGGCTCATACATTTTATAATACACGTGTCCAAT
>JWHW01012437.1:26772-60118 GCA_000931545.1 Papilio glaucus
ATAAGACGAAATTTACTTTTACAATTAATAATCTTAATTGAATTACACATTATGTTTAATAATTCACTTTTTAAAATAAATTAATAGTTAATATATCAATATTAATTATAACTAATCATAGTTACATGGTTTCTTAGTCTAATATTAAGCTTGATTTTTTTAAATCCTTGAATAATATCCACTTCTACGACTGACAATAAAGTTAAAATCTGCTAACATTTTACATGTATACATCACTTTTAATTTAGCTAATAATTTTGAAGCGCAAATTTGTACATTTGTTTGCATTATCAATTAATGAGACGGAGTAAGTTAATTGAAAATCCTATTGTTGCAGTCGGCATCCGCTCAAGCGGCGCTGCAGGCGGCTCAGGTCATTTCCAACACCGCGGGCGCGGCCTTGGTAGCCGGCGCCGGTGCTGCCTTGCAGCCTGCCAACGGGGGCACCGAAATACAGGTAAAAATGATTATCACTCGGTCAAGATTACGGATTTCCATTAGCCATGGTCCTGGGACACCTCTCTCGCTTCTTCTACATTGATTGATGCGCACATGTGCATACATGCTCGTCGGTTACGGGTACTTATAAAAACTCACTTATTTAATACGTCAATAATCTGATCCGCATAAGTTTACCTAAGATGACCCTCACCAACACTGCCACTCACTATTGCAACACAAACATAATAATCTTCCCTGAACACGGGTAACAATCATCACTTATAAACAATCACAAATTAGATTTATATACTTCGACCACTGCGATATTTTTACAAGAACCTACAGAACACAGATGACCAAATTTATACGTAAAATAACTAAATTTAAATGACAATGGTTAAGACATCCTACGATGCTTTGATTGAACTTAACGGTTCAGGAATGACTGCCACGTACTGGATGTAGCGTATCTCTTTGTCATAAAGAACTTCTCTTTAATATTTAAATCACCTTCATTACTCCCTACAATAACGTCTAAGTGCGTTTAACCACAATATATATAGATATAGACATAATACTGAAACTGTTTACTAGACCATCTAAAATATTACAAGCTCGTACTACAAATCAGCTTTAGTATCCCCGGCGACTAACCGGAGGAAGTAATATACGTAGATACGTGCCTCACGCCGCCTAAAGTGACCACAAACAACGCTTATTATACCGACCGAGACTTGGGCCTCTCTAGACTAAACTGTTACCTGGTAAACTTAAAATTAATATTGAATTTAGGATTTGAATAATTCTATTAAATACTTGCGGTTTCGGTGTTGATTTAATGTAAGACGAAAATAAGCATTTGGTTACCATATACCATTATTAATATTATGAAAGTCTTTAGTTTTAACTATTTAAAATAGGCGCTCACGCCCGTAACCCAGAGGTGTAGGCAGAGATCATGGATATCCATTTGGCGCGATCCTGGCACACCTCTCTCACTTCTTCTACATTCATACATCTACGCATACATGCTCGTCGGTTATGGGTGCTCCTTATATCGCCCTTTTTTAGTGGCTTACTAACTATTTAAATCGAGACTGAAAATACCCACATCTTTCATTCGCCTTAGTTGCGTTATAAGCACATTAGCATGGCTTCAATAATGATTAATAGAGGATGTTGTGACCAAAATTTAGAAAGGTGATCCAGTGAGTAGGTCATGTTTAAAGGATAAGTTTATACTAATTTAGTCACTTTGACTTAAAATTTATCTCAGTTTGTTACATCAAATTACATCGCGTTGAAGTAAAGTATAAATAATTTTTACGCCAATACTTTATTATGCACTATGTGATACTGAATCTCTTAGCAGCCGGTGTAATTACGGGCGGAATATTAAATCGGCATCAAGACTGCAATTTGCACGATCTAAATAAGCTACGAGTAGATGGGTCATGAGAGGTCAAATGTCAGATTAAGTCTGTAAATTAACTAATTTATTTCAACCTAAATATTCTTACGTCATTGCTTATTGTGACGACGTAAGATTTATCATTAATTGAAATTGATATCCAAAGCGAAGATAATTTTAAATGAGAAATTAGAAGCTGCATCGAAAGTGGACGCCTAACATGGCCTATTGATCACAAAATAACGCAGGACAATATTATAATACATGTAACCGACGTGTATGTACACTCTAAACAAGTTATATCAAAGATGTATGTAGTTATTTTATGTACGTGTGATCTCTTATTAATATTTGTTGTAACAGGGCGGGCCGAACACGGTGCTGCGCGTGATCATAGAGCATATGCTGTACCCGATCGTGCTCGACGTACTCTACTCCATCTTCCAGCGGTATGGGAAAGTGCTCAAAATTGTCACCTTCACCAAAAACAGTAAGTGTTCATATAATTTGTATCAAATTGAACCGTTAGTCTCTTAGTTATGTAGCCATTGTATATGATCTGGCTCGGGAGTACAAGATGACAGAATACCGACGTAACCTTAGCTATTACTTTTACTTCCATTAATAATAGGCTTTCCATACCCTTTTCCGTTTCTATTTATTATTTGCCCTCGCCTTACAATGATAGCGACGCATGTGAAAATTTTCTGGTATTTGCGGACATCCAAGGGGCATGGCCACATTAAAACACCAGGTGGTCGGTGTATCTACTCATTGCCGAGATAACCTAAGGAATACTTACACTAAATTTAAATCGACGAAGAAGTTTAACGCTAATTGTTGCGCCTTAATGTCGAATTATTTGTAATTCTTGCGTTTTTATATATAATAGCACTGATTTTCTTACATTTTATACACAAAAAAAGAAGATAGTTCGTGGATAAAAGTCAATGGTTTCTATGAATATGCGAAACGCCAAACTTTTTTATCGTTGCGCTTCTTTTTTATGTACATATTTCGTTATTCGTCTCCTAATGGATGTAGCGTGCCAGTGCGTAAAGCGACTATTAATAAATCGAATGGTAGTGAGCATTAAAATTAAATTTGTGTACGCGCGGCCGTGTTATAGTAAGTGATACATTTACCAAACAACACAAGCCGGAATCCAAGGGCGCAATCCGTTTAAAATTTAAATCGTACCCTCATGCATATCCCAAATAAATCCCGTGGCAGGTAGGTACGTAGGTACATATTTGATAAGCCACGGGGCCCGTGCCTCTCCGCACTTCCAGCTAATTATAAAGTTAGTTTAAAAACCTTAATCAAATCTACACATTTCCGAACCTTCGCTAACGTTTTATATACAACCAACGCGCAATTCTTTTTACATATTAATGCGACCGAGTCCGCCGAAACAGCTCCAAACAAAAGATTCCCAAGTAGAAACTGAAGAGGAGCGCTCCGTTTACTGTCTCAATCGAACCCTTGTCAAACAACTGACATCGAATTTACAAAAATACTTATTTATTCAGAAGTAGACGCCTGTTTATATTTATTACGTGCAATTTACGCACCGGCGGGAATTTAATCTTCTGAAAAAACACAAAGAACCTAATACCTACCTAATTCATTCTTTTCTAAAAGCAAAACTGTAAGGTTTAAAATAATATAAGAATTACAAAAATATATTGTTTTCTCTTTACGTCAAATAAATCAAATAAGCTAATATATACCGATGTGCGATTTATAGACATTTGTTATTAATTATTGCATTGTATATCCTCATAAAACATCAATCTGAGGCGCCAATAGCCTAAAAATGTAAAAGAAGAAAGAAGGAAAGTATTAAATTATTAATAAAATTAGCTAATATTTGTAAACAATAAATCTATTAAAAGTATTATGAAATTTAAACAAATTAAATAATGTATACATATTATTGTAATTAGTGAATGCATTACAAAAATACCATCCTAGTGCACTTCTCGTGTGATTTCTTGATATGAAAACTTAATTAGTACCACGGCGTTATTCAAATTAGACGATGAAGTCGGCGCGGCGCGCGCTGCCGGTATCGCCCGCTACCTCCGCTAATGCAGCATTTCCAATTTCCGAACGTCGCGCCCCGACCCTTGCTCCGTTTCCGAAACTGCTGTTTGCTTTTTTGCCGCATTCGTCATTGTCCAATTGTAAAAGCTTTTGTCTCTAACGGTCTGCCATTATTTACCGACGCTCCCCCTTTTGTTTTAAACTAACTAAACGCTTCTTTACTTCAAAAGAATTCATCTTCTAAAAACATTGTGTATTATATGTTTATTAGTTAAAAAAATAAATTTCGAATAAATCCTTTATAATATTTTGTAGTATTGTTTTTTTTCTTAATTTAAGCATGTATTTGAAATTGAAATAAAAACTTAAAAGTTCTATCTCGAAAAATCCTTTTAATGGAATGCAAAGCAGGAGAACAAAATTCTAAAACAAATATACGTTGTAGAAAGAAGAGTTTGCGAAGGGTACCCTCCGCGAGTAAATATACACAACACGGATCATACAATGCCGTGTACCGCAGCACCGGCTAACGGCAGTAGATCCCAGATCGGAAACGTATAAATCCCTGCTTCAATTATCCTGTCTCGTGGGGAGCAAATAAACCACATATTTCGTTTCCAATTCACTTTCGATACTCCAGTACGCGGAATGAAGATATCTGTCTAAAGTTAAGTAACACGTAATGGCTCGACGAGCGGTCGTTATGGACGAGGCATTCTTTTAGCTTCAAAAGAGTAAAGCGTATTTGTTATGCAAAAGCCGAGATTACAGTGTAATGTTTGAACGTATTCGGAAATATTCCGCCGATGTTTTACGGCCACGGCAACATATTTAAACGCCGATTATTCCTGTCGGGGAATTGGATCCTCTCAACCTTTATCAATAGCAATCGCAAATAAACGTACGGCTTTCGTGATTTATAAGATTCAATATTTTCCCTTTATTGACTTGTTTACATAATTTTCCATAGCATAAAATACATTACAACTTGGACCACTCAGTATTTGTTATCGAATTGGAGTTGGTGGTGTGCCTCGTTGTGGTTTTCATGAGTTTCGGGGAGTTCACCCGATGAATATTCCGGAGTTTTTATCATATTACGCTAATGAAAGCGACAAAGTTGCAAATTGTTCGGTTTATTCAAATGTAGCGATGAAAGAGCGCCGTTTAAGTCTATTGTTTGCGCGTCGTGTCTCGTTAGCACGTCTGACGAGTCGTATAACGGAAGGTTACTACCATACGCGCTCGCAATACCGAAACAAATCTCAATGAAAGACGCGTATTCCCAGTAATCCCACCCTCCGAGCTCGCCGCGCCACCTCTTACCCTCACCCGATTGCCTTTATTAAGGTGTAGCAGGCCGCTACAATTATTATGCGTCCCCTGTTTGTGGTAGATGTCGTGTCGATGTCGCCATAGGATTTCCTTAATTAAGGATTTGATTCGTCCACTGGCGTAGTCTTATGACCTATTTACACCTAGGTTTATAGTTTAAACTTTACCAGACCATCTAAATTCAACCAGATCATCTGACTAGAAGATGAAAAATCGTTCAAGAGTATCAACTTTAGCATTTCATTTAAAACTTCCTTATGAAATAAGTAGGTTTAGGTAGGTATTCCAAACTAAACCGGCCACGTAGCTAAGCTGGATGCGCAGGTAATGCCTGAGCAACGGCGGCTGAAAGCCCGCGTAATTTGCCAGGAAGCATTCAAGTTCAGCAGAGCACGTTCAATGGAGACGAGACGGTGAGATTTAAGATATCATATTATGATGTAATCCGGCTCCCGGCGGGACCAGGGGCCGCGGGGCGGAGCCGTCCGCTATAATTTACATAGCGGAAGCGACCTCTTGGCTGCCCACCAAAATGAGGATTAGAAAATTTTAATTTCCAAGTCCCGAACCCCACTTGTGTTTACGTATCGGTTTAAATATTTAAATGTTAATCTGGCGCGCCCTCTCGAACTTTCAATAAATTTAACTTGATTGATATAAATCATTTAAATGTCTATCACAATGTTAAAATTTTATTACTCCCACAATTTTATGTTTGTGGAAATTACTTGTTACCCTTCAATGACCAAACGTCGTGAATTGTTGTAAAAATAAAATACGTTCTAAAACATTTATTTATTTACCCACAGAAACACCAAGTATAAAATGTATTCAATCTAGTTTGCGATCAGCATAATTCAGTATTATATTTGACGAAAAATATGTTTCCAGTAATGACCCCTGGAGTTTTCCCAATAATCACAAAGTAAATATTCCCACAAAATAGTGTTTATTACGCGGTGCGGGACCCGTGTGCAAGTGGACATTTAGCGGCAAAGTTATGCGGAAGGGTCGCAACCAACACGTTATCCTGGCATTCAGTCAATAACGACGTAATATTAAATAAAACCTCTTTTATACACGAATGACAATCGTGATTTCAAAATAAGTATAAAAAAACTTAGCGCTAACGGAAAATTAATCATTATTTTTGACTGATCTTCATTTATGTTTTAAATGGATACCGCTTTAAATATTAAAAAAAAAACATATATGTCATAATAAATCTAAATAATAAATAAACATGCTCTAATAACAATATGTATTCTGTTACGTAGTAAAAGAGTCATATAAAGTTGAACTCTTTATGTACTATCCATCGGAACGTTACGAAATAGGCAACATGAGGAAAAATGGGCCCTAAAGAGCATTTAAGTATGTATGAAGGAGACAGCGCGTTACTTTTAATTTAGCTAGACGTTTCTTACCTTAAGTGGATTGGGCACTTCTATATTTTATAAGACTGAAGAAATTGTTAAAGGAGAGGGAAAACAGCTAATAAGTACTTTATTCTCGGAGGCGTGCTGAGCTAATGGCGTCATATATTATTTAGTTGCGCTATATGTATAAATGTTACGTTGTATATTTATGGCAGAAATAAAGGAACAGAACAGAACTTTATTAATAAATTATTTCCCTCTGTATTATACTTATAAATTTATATTTTTTTTATCTTAAAAGTCGCCTCTTCATAAAGCTCGCAATACCTTGTCCGAAGCGCGAAAAAATATTTCTACTGGCTTTAACATGAAAAATAAAACGACACTGTCTAATGGTACGTTATGTGGCTAACGCAGGTGTTGCCCGAACGATGTTTCTCGTAGCTAAAAATGTGAATTTATTCGCTCACCCCACAGGCAATGATCGCTAGGCTCACACCTAAATTAGGGTTCCACTCCCGAGCCCGCCAGTAAACAAACTCCACTATAAATATCACTCTGGCCTTTTTTACTATTAACTGCTTTTTGAATTCGTGCCTGTGAAAACTATTTATATGCACTACCGAAGTTTACGGCAATTATCTCACAAAAATACATTAACGAAGAAGATTTAGTTATTGAGATGTGACGTGACTATGCACATATAACTATGCACGCTTGTTTGCTGTATTGAACGTTAATACAGCAAATGTTGTCAAATATGCAGTGGTTATGGATAAACATTATATAAAATATTAATCAAGCTAATATACAGCCATTGTTGGATTCATGTAATTTTTTTACCCAACGGGAGATTTATTGTTGACATAAACTCGACCTATCGTATTGAGATCTTACTTTATTATTATTATTTTACTTAATTTTCCACAATCGTGATTATAAAATTGATCACAAACATAGTATATGTCAGTTTATTTTTTGAGTAAAGCAAATTACAGGATAAGTTAATGCAAATATTTTCGCTAAAGCGTTGTACGTGATAAAATAGCTGCGGTGCACCTGAGACGAGACTCCACTAAACTCTGTAGGACTTAGCGCGGAGCGTCGCACGCTGAACGCCAATTTCGTCTTGTTAGAGCGCGCCCGTAAACAAGATATTAGTTGTCAACGAATCTAAAACATCTTCCTCTTAAATAACGCAAAACCCAACTACATTTTTATGCGATATTACGAAAAAACATGAGTTAACTTCTAAATATTAAAAATAAATATTATAATCCCGTTTGCGAAGATGCTACACTTTTATAACACGACTCTCGTTCTTACTTGTATAGTTAAAGACCATTAATAGAGCCCCCAGGGGGCAAAAGGTGAGTTTATACATTCCTTATTTTCTTATTCCCTTTTATTTAACAGACGGATAAGCCCATTTACTGGTTGTTTTGGTACTGCTTTCGTAATGGTAAGACCACTTACTAGTTCATTATAACTTAGATCATGGATTAAAAAAAGTTGCTAGGTACAGTATTCCTATTTACTTTGAGACTCGTTCGGTTACTGAGTTTGTCATTTACATCGGTAAGTGGCATCCCCAATTAACATGAAGACGGATATTAGTGAAGCTCTAGTTTATATGTCATAAAAATAAGTATCAGGTGGTCTTAAAAAGTTTTATTGTTCGCAGATTCATTTCAAGCGCTCATCCAGTACCCAGACACGGTGTCGGCGCAGACGGCCAAGACGGTAAGTACAAACAACTTTTGTTTTTATTTAACAGTTTGTAAAGTAAAGCTATAAAACAAAGTTCTCATCGCCGCACGTTTCATTCAGCTTAACGACTCGCTTCAGAACTATCGCGACGCCCAATGACTAAGTTCTCTCTACACTTCATCTATTCTCTTATTGCCTACATGTAATTTTTTGAAACACCACAATAACGGTTGGTAGGTACATTATTCCAATAGACAAAATACACACTCAAAGACAATAATATTAACATAATTTTAGATTTGATAATAAATGAGCAAACATTCTGGATCTGTGGAGACCATTCTGTACGCAAACCCCTAAAGTTTTTCATACTCAGTAGCGAAAATATACATATTGTGTTTAATGCACAGAACTTCTGAGTAGCCTTGGGTCATTTAACATAGCGAAATGTACGGTTAAATATTCAATTAACCTAAAAAAAGTAATTAAATATAAATTAGTTATGATCGTGGTTGTCATGGCGATATGATAACTTGACTTGGACTGGTCTAAAAGATGGCAAGCTATTGGATTTGAAAAGTTGGGCTGATATCTCTAGGTTAAGACCAACAATATTATTCGGCTATCGTGGTCTTTGAACATAATTATGCGTAGTTAATATTGTAAATATCAACATATTGTCATACTTATGTAATAAAAGGATAAAACCTGCACCTCGCAGTTTATAAATCTACGGACACAATACACGATACAAGCGAAGTGCTTATAAACACGCGAGGTTTACGTGCATTTAATAACAATAATATCGGCAAACAACAGGCGCTGTAAGTTGTCGACAATGGCCCGCCCCGAACTCGCCGAGTGGGACATCATTTTTCTCGACCAAACTTTTCCCATTCGCTATTCATTTGCGTTAGAAGTTGGACGTACGCCCGCCTACTGCAGCGACTGTTTTAACTTTATTTCTGATGCAGCGTTCCAAATTAAATTTTGTTTTGCGGCTTCTGTAAACTTTGATTCGCGGCCATATAATGATTGCTTCTTTTTCGACGAGCAATAAACGCTCAGCACCCGTAACCAACAAGCTCCTTATGCTTACTATACCTATACCTCGTTTTAAAGCAAGATGCTATTTTTTTGAACCAAATTATTTGTAAACAAAGGGTTTTACTTTAAAATTCGGAAATTACAAAATGTGTTCGAAAAACAACTTTTTCTCACGTTACCTTATAACATTATAATTTCATTTCAGTTTATCTCACGATTTCCGCAAATTTTGTTCGTTTACAACAATCATATCTTTCTATGAAACAAAGTATAAAGTATGTATGTAGAAGAAGTGAATGAGGTGTGCCAGGATCGCGCCAAATGAAATCCATAATCTCTGCCTACCCCTCTAGGTGGATGTGGGTTACTGCTCTGGTATTTATTTATTTCTTGATATAAATTAAAGTTGACAATCTACAAAGAGTATCGCTCTCTCGGTACATGAAACTCCAGTAATTAGCTAACAGAATAGAGTATAAAACTGTGGTCAGATTACAACTTGTCTGACAAATTAATACGTCCTAACGAGGAAACCTCTCGAAATTGAAATATCACCGGGAAAGCAGAGTGGTGAAAACTTAGCAACGCTAAGTCCCATCTAGTAGATAGGCGTGATTCGAATTGTACGGAACACGACGGAACTACTGCCACTGTTGAACATTATTACGGGCTCCGAGAAGGCTATAGCGCTTAGCTCTAATAATACCAAACTGCGTATTTATAGGATGATTTTTAAAATGAAATAAATCACAACAAGAACATGATCTTTTTTATGCTAGAAGAAGGCAAACATCTTGCCTGGTTGTTTAAGTGACCACCACCAACATCAAACGAAGGGAACTTACGAATGCGTTCCCAGCATTATTAAACAGAGGGAAAGTGAATAAACGCAAGTAGAGAAGGAAATGCTAGTGCGAGGATGACCTTGCGGTACCTCACTCATCAACGAAAGGAAGAAGGTATATATATATATATATATATATATACTTATTAAAAGAAAAAGAGGAAGAAATAGTAGATTCAATAAAAACTAACTGACTGATTATCGTGATATTAGCTATGACATTTCGGGGAAGAATATGAATCTAATGACATCTCACACTTTAAAATCGCTCAAGCCGTTTAGGCTACGGGTCACAATGAAACTTACATACATACATTCGCACGAAAACATTACCCTTCTTCTGGGTAGGTCGGGTAAAGAGCTCCACTTCACGCACTGAGCAGTTCCACATATGAGTTTGTGGTACTATCTCGATGGAACCGGACTAGTTGCAAACGCAATAGCTGCTTCTAAAGGTTTTACCACTGTTCCTTGAGTCCTGTGAGTCCTTGGTGCAAAAAGATTGCAAGTAATATAATGTGTGTAATTTTGACTTATTTTCATGGACAGATAACAGTTCGACATTCGTGCTCTCTTATAAATGTATTTGTAAACTCATTTAAATATTTATTGGTAAAGAACTTGGTCAATCGGTAACGCTTTTAATTTTAAAATAACTGTGATCAGTCAGTTGTGCTATTAATATTAAATGTCAATTGCAATTTTCATTTATAAAGCTGTGAATTCGCTTATCAATTGAGGACAATACTTGTAATTATAGAGCAAATAATTGTCTTAATTAAATGAAAAGTGGTCTTAAAATTTCCGATGGAGCAATTCCAAACACATTGCTTACAATCATACTCTCAATCTATAAGATTGGGGCCGATAATAAAATTCCATTAGTAGTTCTACAGAAGAGGTTACGAGAGCAGTAAGTCCGGTACTACTATACTACTAATCAAAATTGTCTGTATGCCTAGTACTATATTGTCCTGATTTAGAAAAAATTAAAATCAAAACAGACACATTTTCATTTTTGGCCAAGTTGCATTTGCATTTTTCAATTTGTACTCTAATCTACTAGTCCAGCCCTTTAATACGCGCTCACAGCCGAAACCCAGAGGAGTAGGCAAGGATCATGGATTCCCATTTGGCGCGATACTGGCACACCTCTCTCGCTTCTTCTACATTCATACATCTACGCATACATGCTTGTCGGTATGTGCTCCTTATATCGCCCTTTTTTTAGTAAGGCACTAATCTGATCGATATAAATTCTCCTAAGGCGTCCCCTACCAACACCGTCACTCATTTTTCAACGTGAAATTGTTTCGTTACTCTCCCTTCATTCATCATTTCAACATGCCCCAACCACCGAAGCATACTTTATTTTACTTTAAGTCTAGTTACAACATCCAATTTTAAGCAACACTTTTCCATTAAAATGCTACTTTTAAACCTATCATCCAATGTCACACCTAACATACTTCTTAAGGATCGCATCTCAACGGCATGAAATTTACAAGCATTCATTTTATTTCCCGCATTCGCTTGTCGTTAAAAATCTTTAACATGCCTACCATCTCTACTAAACCACGTACACGAAATCTTCCACCTGTTCCTCTTCTTCACCGTTAACATTTATATAAATAATTGTCTTACTTTGTTCTCTTTCAAACACCAGTCTTACCTACGTTCATCTTCATGTCTTTACATACATTCAGCATAAGTTGTAAGTCCTCCGCTGTTGACGCAAACACGATCGTTCAAGAGATATTTTACAACTAGCTCGCCCAATCTCAATCCGCAATCTTCGTCTTTCAAAGCTTTCAAACAATCATCCATGAAGAGATTAAACAGCCACGGGGATGCTACGCAACCCTGTCTTACAACTTTGTTGATGCCAAACGTAACGCTTAGTTTAATTTTACTTCTCATACATTTTCTCCACAAAGAATATAAAAGCACACATATTTTAATACTTCAAGTACGTTTAATTAGAAGTAATAAGACCACAGGCGCTCCTCTATGTGACATAATGCAACCGCAACATAACGCAAGATGGTGGCAACGTAGCCAGTAAGCCACAAATAGATAGATACAAGATAAAGACCTCTTGACATTTTCGCTTCGCTTCGCCTAGTACAACGAGTAAGAATTATTTGAACGGTCGAACAATCCGACTAAAACATCTGCTAGGCGTAGACATTAACCTTAAATCTAAATCTTAAGGAACTATTCCTTATGAAAGTTCAAAATGTACTACGATGCTTTTGAATACATCGAAACTGGTGGCTAAGCGAATCCAATTTTGCTGTCGTCCTAAAGCCTCCCTGTATCGGGCACATGTGCTGAATAGCAGCGCGACATTCGGGCTTCGTTCTAACCGCGGATTTTTCTCAGGCTGTAATTGAAATATCCCACAAGGTAAGTGGCAGGAGAAGTAAGAGGTACAAAGTGAAGTGAAGCCGGATAGTGCTTCAGTCACAAAGGGCACAGTCGGTTGCTGGAGCGCTGAAATCCCCGATCCCCGACTCTATGATCCTTGACATAAATCTCTAACCTCGCCATCAAATCTTTTCCGAGAGCGGCTTATGTGCGCGCAGACACGAAATGTAAGCTCTTAATGTACTCAATTCTTGTAAACCACATTGTACATTTGCCCGCGAAAACAGACGTAGTGCCCAAGTGAGACCGGCCATGACTTCATCATCATTTTATTTATTATTTAGGGCTTTATGACATCACAGCGATATACTATTATTTACTTTGGTGTAATCTTGTAAGTAATGTTTTCGTACGGCTCTGCGCCATCAGCTTTAGCATTTTCAATCTTATACAATATCGCTGAATGTCAGTTATTGTATTTATTACACGCTTAACTTGTTTTTAGATGTTGAATGACACATTTTTAAAAAGATAAACTTTTGTGATACAATTCTTAATATATTATATTTTGTAAATAAATTTCGGATTCATTGTGGGAAGTATAACTATTTGTTATTTCTTACACTAGTTTACATCAACCTGAAGTGAGTAAAACCTCCTGGTTTTTGAACTCCAAAAAAGTGATGATTAAAATTGGTTTTATTAACTGCTCGACATTAACGCATGTAGTATATTATATTAATATGTTTAGTTATATTAAATAATATTTATATTTCATATATATAGTGGGCATATGAATGTATTCCGTAATTCAAGCATTGTTTAGGTTACATTCAGTCGCTGGACTGCGGTCGCCTTAATCAAAGCTCGGCGGCTTCGTCAATAAGTTATGATTGATAACGGTGGTGCGATTCGTTCGTCTCGTCTCGTTCGCTAATTCTCTTAATACACGTACATACCACTCTAGATAGAACTCTATATCCCAATGCACAATTATTATAGACCAATTTTTGTCGATAAGTTGATTTATTAATTATGTTTATACAATATGACGGGCCGGTTGGCGTTGTTAGTAAAATACTTGCTTTTCACGCCGCCGGTCGTGGGTTGGATTCCCACCCAGGACAGACATTTTGTGTGCATGAACATGTCTGTTTGTCCTGAGTCTGAGTGTAATTATCTATTTAAGTATGTATTTACAAAAAAAAGTATTTATTATATGTAGTATATAAGTTTCTGGTTTCCATAGTACAAGCTCTGCTTAGTTTGGGATCAGATGTGTGAATAATGTCCCAGGATATATTTAGAGATACTATTGAGTTCCTCATTAAAAAATATATTTTTGCTAAATAAAGGTGCATTGGTTGCAAGTAATAGGTTAACTTTGTTTAGAAAAATTATGGACTTAGGTAACACCATGTTTTTTAAATAGTATTAGTACTTCGTTTAGTTTTTTCTGGATAAATTGTGAACGATGAATTGCACTTTACGTTACTAAGTTTTTGTGCTAAAGGTATCCATGGGTCACACCGTCCCCGAACGTACAAACCGAATGGTGGATATTTTCCGAATTGACTATAAGTACCAGTATAATTATTTAACAATTGATCAATAGCAAACTTTCTTTTGTTTGCAAAAGAAAACTCGGCACTGATTGATTTAGCGAAATAAAATATTAAGCGCTCGCATTCTCCGACGCGACTCGACGCGACGCAGTTCAATATAGCGAAAGCCGAGGTTAAAGTTTGTAGAGTCGAGGTGCGGGCTTTTGTTTACATTTTAAAATTGCACTTTGCGATGCGGCCACGTCTCGCCGCGACCTTTCCATAACGCCGAGACACGTTCAAACAATGTAACTGTCGAAAATATGACGACGTCGCTTTATATGTGTACCGCGTAATACCTTACTGCATATCATTTTATATTTTAAAACTTAAAGGCAACATTTTTTTGTTTACACTTGTTACAGTTTTTTTATGAATACTAAACAGAGTATAAAGGTTGATACCCTCAAAATGAGCTTACTCTCCGCAAGTGACTAAGTCGGTAGAACAATGAATGGTCTTAGTTGAAAACGTCTATTATTTATTATATATTTCATTTTTTATTTTTATTATTATATATTAGTATTATTACATATTTCATTTTTTAAATAAAACTTTAGTGAATATAAACTCGGGAGACACGTTTTAAATAAAGTTTAAAACGTATTCGTACTAAATTTTACAACGCGGTACACTTTCAAAGTATATATTGTTGTACTTTACCGCTCATTTTGTGAGCTGTTGCACAGCATTCTGTTAGTAAATATCAACCATTTATACTCTAAAAAGATTCGAAAACATTTTGCGTTCGAAAAGCTCACTCAGTGTTTGAAACACTTAGCTCTATCCTCTCTATCTAACCTGTTCTGCTTGTGTAATAATAGTCGTATGGTGCATTCGAACAAACCGCCTCACCGCAGTCCGTACCCTAAAATATTTAACTGTTAATTCAATTATTGAAGATTAAGATAAAGTCTCTACTTTTCTGTTACATGCATTTTATTCTTCAATTTAGAGTCAACCAACAAGAGGTCAGGCGTCTGTTTAAAATTGCACGGCTCTGCCGTGTTCAGTCCGTAGGCTGTGTGAGCGTCATCTAGTTAGGTGTCGAACATTGTTCAACAGTTGTTTTGTTAGTGTTTGTGCGGTCGCTTTGCTCGCAGTAATCATGAGCACTTGAAATGTTCCAAGGATTCCCACTAGAAATAACATGAACACCTCCGTTGCAGCTTCTAGTTCTATGTTGTATGCTTTCTACACGCGTTTATTTACGTATGCTATTCAAAAAATCAACTGATTTAGATTTTATGTCTCGCGGGTCCATGTAATTAATGTCAAACTACACAATCATTTTTTACTATGTGTCTCAGGTAGATAAGTTCTTCCTTTTTTCTATTAATTTATGATATAATTTAGGAGTATCAAAACATATTTGAAATAACATCTCATATATGTATGCTATAAACCAAGACCCAATTTACCAACATTGTACTGATCATGCACTGTTTAAACTCCAGTAGCAGTCATACATTTAAGCAAAAAACGACCCAGGACTTTTTTATGTTACATTTATCCCTTTGCGTTTAATTATACCGCTTAAAGCTTTTTGAAATAATTTTCCCATTAAAAGCTTTTATTGAATACAAATCGGCTATAGTATTGTTCTGTAATCGCCTTTTATAGTGAAATTGGTTTCACGCTTTAAAATCAAATGTTTTCAGCGTTAAAATCAAATATTTTCTTTTTACGTCGTATTACATATTTAACAGGAGTAGGACTTGTGTCCTACTCCTGTTACTATGCTACGCTACATATGACGTACGTATAATATGTATACAAGAATGATACTAATATGAAGAGAAGAAGTATATGGCATGTTGTAGAGTAGGTGTATTCCAAATTAAACACAATAAACTCAATCTCCTTGGGGCCCCAAGTACCCCCCCCCCAAACCCTAGGCCTTTTCTCAGGGTGAGGGAAACGTTTACCAAAAATATATTTAATTAAAAATTTTACGACATACAGACAAAGGATTTTTAACGTTTCATATGCTACAACCAGGCAAAGGCTTTTCATGGAGTCAATAAAGGTTTGTTATAAGGCCCTAGTATGGACGAGGTTACAGAGAAACAGGTTACCATTTCACTTTGCATCACGGTCACACGGTACACATTATACTTCCATTAGGTAGGAACCTGTAATAGAACTTAGGTAGCATGTATCCGTTGAAACTTAAGACAAGCAGACACTGAGCAATATCGCTACTCAACAACATTAATACTCAAATTATAAATTTTGTAGCTTTTCGTACTACAAAATATTGTATAATAGACAGCGAAATTCAATTCATTCAACGTATCGAAAACTAGTTAACGACTGTTTATAGTCGAACACAATTATAAAAAAAAATATGGGAGGTTTTAAATGAACAAGGAATATATAAATATCATATTTCGACGTCGTGTTGCCAAAGAGAATTAATTGAACTGCAATTCGTCACAGGGCAATCTCATTTCACGACTATTGGAATTTTGTGAATGCTCCAACATTTCCTATCAGAAGATCAACGAATTAAAATGTGTAATAATTTGTAGCGCGTTTATTTTGTTGAGAGAGTCTGAGTTAGTTGGAAACGAGTTCATTTATCCGATAAGTTGTTTTACAAACTAATTGAACGTGTGCTTGAGAGTTGATACACATCCGTTCTGCGTTTGTATTGTAATACTTTACTTGGTCATTATCTCTCGATGAACTGGACTTACGTTACAGTCTGCTTATTGTTGCGAAGATGTTAAGCAGTAAATCATGTAAATGTAAATATTAACATGTTAGTGATGAACCAATACTAATATTAACATTTGTTTGAAAACTTTTCAAATAGTTAATATTAAGTTAAATTAAACATTTATTGACTCAATTTTTATCTGGGGCATCAGGTCACAACGCTTTAAGTTAAAAGTTATCTACGATTTGGGGGAGGGGGGTTAAAGGGCTCACCATGTCGTCTAAAATAAACTCTGTTGAAAAGTAGAGAATTAGAAATGCAGTTCGATTTAAGACTCATCACTAAATTGAATATCCTTATAATATTATCTTTAAAGCAAAATAGTGATACAATTAAATTATTCCATCAGAGTCGAGAGAACGAATGAAACAGAATACGAAATATTTAAAACATTTTGTGCAATTCCCCGGACGCCATCTACGAACAAAAACTGAATGCATTCCGGCGTCAGCGTAATCCTTGCAGCAGCAACTGAAGCACTGCGAGCTATGTGGGCTCTTATAAATATTAACCGTAGCGAACTTGGGACCCGCAACAAAAACGTTTATCTGGTCTCCGTAGAAAAACCGCCCGAATTAGCAACAGGGGGTGGATTAAGGCGGACCGCACTTAATCCTTCACTAAGAAGGCTTTGCTTAAACGAGTTCTAACGAGCTAAAGATAAAACAATTACCGGGGACGTGATTAAGAGATACGGAGGACACTTGTTACGTCTTAAGATGACTCTGTCTTGCTCCTTTGACGGGCACTTTGCTGTGATTTTAGCTAACTCTTATTTATTCCATTCCCCGATTTCCCGGGGCGAAATTTGGGGCTCATTAGTTAATGGTTGGAACGAAACAAACTTTATTTATTTATACATTGTTGTTATGTACAGAATTTGTATTTATTATTGCTTGGTTGAATATCTGTGTAATATATGTGCTTACTGTATCATTATTATATTAAGATTACAATAAGACTGTAGATTACGTACTACATGAGGACAAATTATTATTGACGTACTGTTATTAATAAATTCCTATTTACTAATTAGTAAGCTAACTATTATTGTATTAAGTAAACAAATACATTATGTATTTGCGGTATATAATACATTTTAAAATGAAATAAATAATACTATTTCAATCAGTAATCACTTTTTTCTTTTCTACATTTCTTACGCTCGTAATAATTCCTGAATACTTAATCCATACTAAAGAATAATTTGATATTTAAAAGACTACTATGAGAATATTGATACAAACTTAGTCGCCAGTGCTGTATATCAGCTTGCCCCTAAGCAGGCTTATGAATAAACGCTTAAGTTATGTCAGACTAATTGCGGAGCCTTAATAAATGTTGCGTTAGAGGCGTCATTCACGTTATAACTTAGTTATCGCTAGTCGATAATTTATTAGAAAGAAGTAACTTAGTTAGGTGCCATACATAAATTAACGTCGACGACTACGACTACGAAGAACAAGAATGAGAATTTTTTTATCTAGCATAAAAATACCCCTAACACTACCCTCACAGGTGTTAGTTTTTATTTTTTCTTTAAATTCCTACACTCAAATAATATAGGGAGTCCCTAGTTTATACTCTCATTCGAATTTTAAAATGTACATTTACCATACTTTTGCTCGGAGCGAAGATATTAGAATTGTAAATTAATTACTGATTACGTCGGCATGCCTTTCGCCTGCAGTTCGTAAGCGAATCGATTTGGGCGCGAGCCTACAAAACTAATTACGTATCGACGCTATCTTCATCCACGCTTTCTTACGTGCTTTTCGTATTTCCATATAAGTTGAGCTATAAACGGGCCAATCTATTCACGTCTACACATCAGGGGTTCGCATTTGCATATAGAGCAGAAATTTATTAAATCTACAGCCAATATCCAGCTTTTAGACATTCAACTTTTACTTATTCGCTACGGCTCGGAAATTTTTATGGTATTGCGAAGGAAAGAGCAAAGGAGGGCGGATTTTGAGGTGTTTTCTTTGTGAATATCACTTATTCTTCTTCCAGCGTTTTATAGTAATGTTTTAGACTTTAAATATGCGTTGTTTATTTTGTATCACATATTATTGTAATATCTTTGGTATTACGCCGGACTCACAACGTTTAAGACGCCGCGATGTCGTGATGAGGGCTGTATACCACATGATGACGGCGCCTTGGGTATGATAAATCTTCTTTTTGTTCCTTTGCTTGTGACTGATACAACCCTATATTTTCCATCCTACACCTTCGCGTCTTTTCCAATTGCAGCAGCTTCTCAATATCAAAGCGGGTGTAATGAAAAACGAAGGCAATATTATTATGCCTCTTTTTTAATTTATCCAAAATATTAATTAAAATTTGTTAGATAAATTTGAATTATGGAAGCTGTAAATTGAATTGTCAAAAGCGCAATCAACCCACGTCTAAACTGTGTTAATTAATTGATGGATTATTCGTAACTGGAACTTTGACACTCGAGCTTTGTTTTCGGACAAATCATTCCGTTAGATCACTCGTATTATATTTCAGAAACGATACTTCTACAATTTTAAATTTGGGTATATTGAATTGGATATACGCTTAATTAATATTGAATTCGGTAACATTAAATTTGTCTTTCTACATTTGTTTTTAAAGACCTATACGGCAATTTTTTCTTCATTACTTTCACTTTAGTCGAACAATGTCAAGTCCGTATATAATTCGCAACATAACTTGTGAAACGAAATTCCTTTAACGATATCATGTTTTTCGAGTACAAAAAGCGTCTCACCTACGCTACATTCATTATAAAATATCGTGTGCTTTTGGTGCCTGTGAACGAATAGCATAAAGCTCACAGGAATGGGTTGAGTGCTGTTGCATTTTAATTAATTCTCTTTTCTATCGCGATGTGGTGTTATCTGGCTCCCGCAGGCGTCCTGGACAAACAAATAGCTGTTGCGCGACGGCACGTAACAATTTTGATACGGTCCCATTGTTATTTTTTCTTTGCCCTTCACGGATCGACTATTGATCCTATATAATTGCATACAACATTCGTAATAACGTTATATATTTTATAAAGTATCGTAATGTTAGCCTACCGGAGCGGTTACCGGAGCGGTTACCTGTGCCAGTTTGCCTGCGCAGTTCAACCTTATGGCGTTAGCATGTTTGGGGTGTTTCGGTGTACCGGAGCGGTTTTCAGTTATTTTTACGATGGCATCGATTAAGGATGATGACGAGCTGGCATTGATAGGCCTAGCGTTAATTTTAAAAAGGAAGTTAAAAAAAGTGAAAAGAAAAACATATAAGTGATATAAACATTGGTTATTGATAAGGCATGTAAACTTTTTAAAAATTATCTATACGTATTATATTAAATTTTAAAAATTATCTCATAATGGATGAGAGAACATACCTAAAACTACTTGCAATGGTTACTCCTGTGATAAAAAAGATACAGTTATGAGAAATAGTACTAGGGACAGGGCCTAGAAAACAACTGACGCGACATGCGCAGGCGACGGGAATACATCCACACACACACAGGTTCACCGTACGATGCCATCGGCCATCCGTTGAGGAATTCTACGTTTAGCTAGTTTTAATAGTTATAAAGTTTGGTTTATTTTTAAAAATAACTTTCACAGGCGCTGGACGGCCAGAACATTTACAACGGTTGCTGCACACTCCGCATCGATTACTCCAAGATGACTTGTCTCAACGTTAAGTACAACAACGACAAGTCGCGGGACTACACCAACCCCACGCTGCCCTCTGGCGACGGCGACGCGCACCAACTGTTGACCAGTGAGTTGACGCCACAGCGGGCCCGCCTCGCACTGGCCCTCGCCTCCAGGATGAGTTAGTCCACAACTAATGCCCACGCCTGGAAACTTCCTACACAAATCTAAGTTTCCATCACGCTCCTATTAGCTCGGTTTTTTCATTCAAACCTCTTCTAGTCGTTTCTACTTGATTCTAGGATACTAGGTAGTACCGTTATTATATCGTTGGATATCTTTTATTGTAAAGTGATTGATAAAATACTACTAAACTATTCCCGGCACTTCAATGCTTATTCATGTATAATCTTAGACTACATTGTATTTAAAAAAAATGAGGATCAATTTTTTAAATTTTTACATGTTTTGCTAGTTAATTTATAAACTCTTATAAGGATTCTCATCAGTTATTGTTCCCTATTTTATTTTAAAATAATGTACATATTACCTTGTTTCATAATAATGAGCTTATTTAAATTTTTTATAATTTCTGTATCTCGTCACGTTCAATTTTGGTTCATTTTATTTTCAACCCCTTTGAGGTGTCTTCACAATACGATTGAAAAATTTCTTAAATCGTTATTTATTTGAATACTTTACAATTAATATTATGCGTAATGTTCTATCTGTAATAAGAATTGTCTTTGCAGTCGTAGTTTGATTATCAAAATATTTTAATTGTACGTTCTTCTAGAATCCTATTGATTCATATGATGATATTTTCATATGATTTTCTGAATATTATTTCCACTTTTATTGTAAGGTAATTGTGTTTTATATTTCTTTTTACTGCACTTTTATAACCTACGCAAGTTGATATTAAAACCAAGAGCTGAACCCGTTAAGGTACGTAATAAAATAAATCTCCAACATAAAATCACACAAGAGAACATTATTCTGAACTATGTGTCTGCGTTTGTAACTTCGCGTCGGCTCTTTTCTTGTTTATTATTCATAATCAATTTAAATGTTTCCGCAGTGACTAATAACTTTTCATAAATCCTTACTGCGCCGTAGAGGATTGTAATATATGAGGATTATTCCAACAATGCCTATTTGGTGCTCGTATTACGTAATTCCGCTTTAATATTTTAGATGTTGTGCAAAACATAATCTACATCGGGCTAAGTGTTTTTGCGTCACGCGGGGTTTAGTTTCAGCGATGTGATTAACCAATACATTTAGACCGCGCTTTAATGTTACAAATTCATTTTCAGGTGGTGGTGTTTTGGCTCCGCCGTTTTTGGGACTGGGTTCTGGACTGGCGTCTCCATACGGCATGGGAGTGGGTGGAGTGGGACTGCCGGCATTCGGTGCTCTCACTCTGACCCCGGCATCGCCGGCACTGCGCGCTCTCGCGGCCCCGCCGATGCCCTTAGCCACCGTTCTGCTCGTCTCTAACCTCAACGAAGAGGTACGTGTATCTCTACATATTTTATTCTCGCGCGTCAATCAAATTTTAACCAAAAGTACCATAATCTGATTCGGTAGCGAACGCCCGATCGATACATTAGCACGTCAATAAAAAATATGAAGATTGACGCTACTTAAATAAATTACGATTTTGTCTAAAAGTTCCCTTAACATGTGGAAGCGATACAGCATAGTTAAGAAAGTTGTGATTAGTCAATTTGTTACATTGTTTATAAAGTTAATCATAACTCTAACACGATAGCCGGTAACGTGTACTAAAGACACATTTAATTTGGGATTTCCATTCAGCCGACACGAACTAATTGATGCCAACTAATACAAAACGTTACTGGCTATTTGCACTTATATATTCTACTCGAACTCCTTGATAAAATAAATTGCTAATTTATTTATAGATACGATGTCAGATATCTTTTACGACTATTTATAATACTATCTCTTTCTCTCTCCTATTGTTTTAGATGGTCACGCCTGACGCTCTCTTTACCCTTTTCGGTACGTGTGCACATACATTCCGTATTTTATATTAAAACATTAATATTGCTCCCGAGCCCTTGTCGCCTGGAAGACAAATTGTCAGCTAACATTCCCCACTTCTGTACTGATAACCGCATCCGATTACTTTGCGATCGAAGCTTTGCTTGTTAACACTATCACTCTAAACGCTTTATTAACTCGTATGACAATTTGTGTTTCAGACGCGCTAGTTTTAGATAAGTAAGTTTCTACTGAGTGCTCTCTCTGTTTTTTTATTTAGATGCCGGTGAAACGTCAAGTGCTTAGGACAAAAATACCTTTGTACTTTTAGACACTTTACGACGTATAAGCTTGATGTAATTGATAGTTTTGGTCGGCGCCTATTAGTATAGAACCTAGATTTCCTGATAGATTATGTACTTTGGGAACATAATAGTGAGAAGGTACCTATATAATGTAATAACTGTACTAATTGGCACAATCACACCGTAGAAGACAGAAGTTTTTTCTCGTTCTGTAGAAGCCCCGCTTAACACATCCGGGCGGACCGAGGCCTGCTGCTGGTTATCTCTGCAGTATTAATCGGAAGCTTATACGTGACCAAATTAGAACTTGAAATTTGTTTTCTTCTTGTATTCATTTCCAATCTATCCCGTTTCACAAGTTATGTTACTTAAGCAGTTTTAATAATAAATAATTAATGTGAAGTGAAGTCATGTGCTTAATACAGCCTCAATAACCTAAGTAGGGCTCGAGTTTGAAAACATTTAGCTTCGGTCGTCCATTTCGTATAATGAGAACAATTGTTTGTTCAAGTTGAAATATAAAATACATTCAGTATATTAAATGTACAACCGAGGTTTGCCGTCTCTCCCGAACTATACAGCAGTATGAAAGCATTGCTCTGTTTCTGACGCATATATTTATATGTAGGCGTGTATGGCGATGTGCAGCGCGTGAAGATCCTCTACAACAAAAAAGATTCAGCCCTAATTCAAATGGCGGAACCGCATCAAGCTCATTTGGGTATGTATTATTGTCGACTTTATCATATTTCCATAAGGTACAGATTATTGTACGGTATATATTTTCGCGTTTAGAATTATGAACGACATTTCTCTCTCTGGAAACCTGCATTATGTTTTGTGTCAAGTAGTAAATCTGAACAACGCCTGTGTATGGTAAAAATATATTTTTCACATTTAATACTTTCATAGAGAGAACATGACACGACTCGTAATTTTAGGAAACTATAAAAGTCTCCATTGAAAGTCGTCTAGTTGGGATAAACAGCGTAGGATCGTCTCAAACGTCAATTCAGTTCCAGAATAAGACACCTACAAGGCTGTGTGCCTAGATCTGACGAGACATATTGCTTAATATCTTTAGGAAAAGAGAGGAAACGCAGTATTGCGAAGTGTTTTGTGTTAGAAATTACTTTATAAAATGATCTTGTTACCATTACCATCACCATCCAGTAAACGTATAATATAGTATATATAATTAAAGTCGATTTAACAATAAAAAAATAGGCAATACTTTTTCTGTTACTAAACATTGAGGAATTGTTTAAATATTCGCAATATTTTATTACATATTTTTATGGACTTAGAAATATAACAGTGTAATAATGAGGAGTTTAGAGCGTAATGTCGTTAAGTTTGTAGCGGCCGTAATGTACGAGTCTCGGGTTTAAATCGTCATCATTAGTTCGCTACAGAATAATTATTTATGTCGCGAAGCTTTCCCGAAAGCAACGTCGGAAATATGTTGCTGTTTTTACATTCCCTAAAACTTTAAAACATTATCAAAATTACTACTTATTTAATCATTAGTTGCGACATCAAATATCACGCCTCGTGCTAAGATCTTTAAAGTGTATTTAATTAATTATAATGCATTTGCGAACTATTATATAACACCAATGGGCCGTTTCTGTGAAACTTCATGGACTCCATCAAGGATAGAATAAATAGCCACAAAGATCGATCTCTTGCTGTCCTCGTCAAATGGATTCCCACAGCCTTGATCAGATCGTCAATCCAACTTTAGATAGTCGCTACGTTGTCCAGTTCATGACTGCTGGTCCTGGATATTGTGGATCCAACGGCCCAGTATCAAGATCACCAAGTTTCACTTGAAACTGACTGAAATGATCTTGATATTACTCAAACTTCATATCACCTAATAAAATTTTAACTTTTCAGTTACAATTATCAGTCTTTATTCATCCTTTTACCTCGTATTTATTGAAATTGATAATGATGGTTTTGATATTATGATTTATATTATATATTATATGTATATTTATATATTATATGTGGTATGACAGCAATGACGCATATGGATAAGCTGCGTGTGTTCGGCAAGGCTATGCGCGTCATGCTCAGCAAGCACCAGACGGTGCAGCTGCCGAAGGAGGGCCAGCCGGACGCCGGCCTCACCAGGTACGTCATAATTACTTCACATTACTTACGTTAAACCTAGATGTTTTCAAGTCTATTATATTTTGTTGATATTAAAAAGAACATTTTTTTTTTCAAATAAAAGGCGGTATCTATCAAGCAGCTTTCCAGTTGTTATATGATCACCGTTAGCGATGAACATCCGCAAGAATCAGAAGTGTTACGGATGTATTGCCATTGTGTGGGAAAGTCGAAGGGAGAAAATAAAAAAAGGAGAGAAGAGTGGCATAAAAATGCATCACTTACCAAACGAAACTCAGAAGTATAAATACTTCTACTTCACGCCTGTATTCTGTCTGGTGGCGGTACTTGCTCGGTCGTACACGAGTCGACTACACCAACTGACTGAATAAGGGTCCAAATGCTACTAGGAGTTCTAAAACACTTCTCTTGACTATTTTAGAAATAGTCAACAACAAAGTCTTTCTTAGATTAATTAACTTAATATTATTATGTGTGGAATACTACACCCAAAAAGTAGAGATAACATCAAGCATGTTTCTTAGGGTATAGTGTTATACAGTTTGCAAAATTTGACCATAAAAGAAAACCGGAAAATGAATATTTTTATATGTCAATTTCCAGAGACTACTCGCAGAGCCCGCTGCATAGATTCAAGAAGCCGGGCAGCAAAAACTATCAAAACATTTACCCGCCGAGTGCCACCCTGCACCTCTCCAACATTCCGTAAGTTATCGTCCCATCCGACATGTCATTACGTTACCAGAATGGACTCATGACGTGTACTTATGTCCGCAGAGCGACCGTCTCCGAGGACGATATTAAGGAGGCGTTCACCAAGCGGGGCTTCACGATCAAGGCATTCAAGTTCTTCCCGTAAGTATTTTATTTTAACTGACGATGCCAGCTATCACCCATAGTTTAATATTTAAAAAAGGATTGAAGTAAGAGATATTATTTCAGTAAAATATTTAAGCCCATGTTCGTCGATTGTTTAGCTTTATACAATACTAGCCGTACCCCGCATGCTTTTAAATTCCATGTAAAGAAAATAGTGTTTTGTTTTATAATGCCCATTGAAGAGCTTTTGGATACACTACGTTTTAGCTTTTTTTTTGTAGGATTCGATAAATTTTTATTATAACCTATGGTTTATGAATGCTAATAGGAGAAACATACATTAAATTAATGTACGTTTCTCTTCATAAACATAAACCTACATAATTTTTATTTGCATAGAAGATTGCCACAATGCAAAGAATATTCTCTATTCTTTGAGTGAAGTGTGTTGCATCGTGTATATTTTGTAATGATGTTTGTTTTTATTTTGTTAGGAAGGACCGCAAGATGGCGCTGGTGCAGCTGATGTCTATCGATGACGCCGTGGCCGCCCTCATCAAAATGCACAACTACCAGCTCTCCGAGTCCAACCACCTGAGGGTTTCATTCTCCAAATCGAGTATCTAAATTCTATTTGCCGCCAGCATCGATCGGAATATCACACAATTGATGATCTACGTAGGTGATTGTGAACGATTTACAATCCGATAATATTTAAATAAATAATCCGATTTATATCTTATGGGGTCAATTTTAGATTTTGGACTCAAATAAAATGTTATATTTATTCCTGATCGATTGTTTCGATTTAAATCGTTCACAATCACCAGTTGTTGCCAGTCGCGTCCCTCTGTTGACAGTTAGTGTCGCGATTATAAAAATCGATTTCCTTAGCTGTATTGATATTAAACGCGTGTCGAGTGACGCAGCGACTGTCGATTAAAATATATGTATAGTACTCACTCAAATCGAGAATTTTGCTCGACTGAAATTTTAAGTATAATCTATATTACGCTTACTCGGATCAGTCTAGAAGTTAAGTGCTACTCTATTTCCTTAATGTAAATGTACACCTTACTCTAACTGTACATGTTATTTAAGGGACATTTCACTTCACTATGCGATATAAGGAACCTGGATAGGTTTCGCTATCATGGATTGTCACTGATATACGGAGAGGGTTTCTATTTTGTGTGATATTCATCCTTTATTTTTTTATTTCCATATATGTACCGGATGTGTCCGTTAATTTTATATTAATTACAGTGTCTGTCGGTGAACTTGGCTTGTTTGCAATTAGATTGCGCTAGAATTATTTATATTGGCATTTCCCAGTGCTATGCAATGTGAGACATTGTTGGTTTACGGTTATTATTTCAGGCTACTTTGCTGTCTGAATATTTTAACATATTTATCACTAGTTAAAACATATTTACTTTGTCACATATAATTTGCAGTTATCAATATAAGATTGTATTTTATAAATATATTTTATACTCTATTTTAATATGCACAATTTACTATTATTGCATTTCTATTAAATATCGTTTTTGTACGCATACACATTTTTCTTTTTATGATTATAATATTGAAATGCTTTAGAAATGTGTATGTGTGTGCAATATTAGTTGTAGCAACAGTTAAATAGATTATGTTAGACATAGATCATTTATTATCTGTATCACACACTTCCGTATCTGTTACGTTTTCTATACTCTGTTCATTGTTCCGATAGTCTTCTCTGTTAGGTAGCGTAATCACTATTCTTATGGCTAGGCATCTAGTGAATATATCACAATATATATAAATGTTATGTTTAGTGACATAATAGTGACATGATGCATTTATTTTGATGTTAGTTTATATTAATGGTAGCCGCAACATACTATAAATGCTCGTGCGTACATTTCACTAAGCAATTATTGATAGAGAAATATTTATTTATTCCCTATTAGGGAGTTCCGATGCCGCGCGTACGGTGTGGCCAATTGCGATAACGTATTTTTTAGAGTAATATTGTTCGTAATGTGATGGAATGGCCACACCGTCTTGACAAGCGTCCCTCCACAGTCTCCGCGGTCTAGCTTCCTCTGTGGCAAAGTTTATTGTCAGTGCTCTGACGCAGTTATTTCATCAAGAAATCAGTATTTTAGTTTTATATCTTTTCCTTTGCACTTTGTATATACCTAATGCTCGCTCCGACGAGCTCTCATGATTCCTGGACTTTTCCCTATTCAACGAATTGGTTTTCACACATCTTTGCCTTCTTAAATTATTTGTAAAATGCGTCTAGTCCAATGCAAAAGAGATTAAGTATGTGAATTAAGTAAGATCGTTTATCTTGTAGACAAATAAATTTCTCTCGAATAAACTTTTCAAAGATTTGTTTTATCGCTTTTTCAACATAGGATGGTGCCCAGCGAAATCTGTGCTATTAACTTAGGACCAGTTTTAAGTGTTCAGTTACACGTCCAGATTATGTGATTAGGCAAAGCATGCGTGAAACAGATACCTGAATTATGACAAATTATTGTAAACATTTCATAAAATTTACGACGCAAGTGCTGTTGTCAAAGTTATTTTTTACTCCGACTGCAAAGAATTACATATCTTCGAGGTCACAAGCGGTAGTTATTCAAATATATATAGAGAATTGTTTGTTGTTTGTGTTGTTAACACTGATTGTTACGCGTACGCGGGTCATCTTCGTGTAACTGACATGAAGTGACAGGTCAGTGATACAGATTAAAAATGTTTTCTTGGACTTCCGCCAGTTAGTGACTCTTAGGCCACAACGTTGCAATCGATCGATATAAAAGTCGATGTCACAATTCATTTTCTCTAATGAAATAGCAATCGGTAAAAAATTACATATTTACACTATTATAGAATGTATCGTATACATCGCGATTTAAGATATAAAAATAGAGCTTAGTAAGACGGTTAAAAGAAAAAAAATAGTTTGACATTAAAATGTAAGGTTTATTAGAGGAATTCGATCATACAAACTGTATTATTCAGTACCTACGATAAGAGCGTGTAAGTAGTAACTCGGTTTAGATAATGTTAGGTGACCAGGGTGTGGTGATATTTTGCACGTTTTTGAAAATGTTTTTCTATGGGGGTACAGACACCTCTGTGCCTGCCTTTTGAAATGATACGGGAAGCGGAGTGCGGTCGGCGGTCGATGATGGTCTTTTGTGCGAGTGAGAAGTAGTCGCATTTGTAATTTAATTATTATGTATTTATGAAACTGAATCACAAAAAAGGAGATTACATATCCAATGTCTTCAGCGTGGAACGCTACACACATCACTGCATTTTAAATTAATATCTTTACTGAAGTGAATTATTAAATGCATATCTTTCGGATTAAAAAAAAAACTTATACGTTATAAAATGCAGTGTTTATTGTAATGGGCGATGTAAAAGCATCGACATGATCTTTGATATCAACATCCGAACTAGATCGTTGTTTGTCGATCACAAAACGTTGTTGGCCAATTCTATACATATGCAAGTTATACAATGTAAGCTTAAATAAGTTAACAGTAATTATTTAATCAATCAAAAATTATTAGTTAAAATAGATATTGTAATTTTATTAATGATAATTATAGAAAGTTAATGGATCTTGCTTGTATCATCCGTCGGAGTCTATCGCCTTTTCTGATATCATCTTTCCTTTGCTGCAGGGCAATATCGAAGTGCGGAGCATCTTTGTTATTTAATAGGGTTATTGTGAAATGATTTTCATTTCACTGGAGTGAGAACGTTTTCCGGATGTTTTGTGCGGATTCCCGCTCTGTGCTCAATATGGAGAGTTCGTTACGAATGTGTGTAGCGTTTTGTGGCCTAACTCTTCTCAACAACACTGGTATTGACTTATAGATAATTCTAGGGATTTATGTGTTTAGAAAAGTATTTTTAAATATTTAGGTATAATACGATAAAGTTATAAAAAATAATTAAAATCAGTGTTTAGAATGAGATGCCAAATTTAAAGTCAATACACATTATATTTTAAGTAACGTAATCGATGTTAATCTTAACATTTATTGAAAAGTTGATGAAAATGTTACAGTTAAATTATATTTGAGAGTTTTATTAAGCGCAATATATGCAATTTAATTGATCGTAAGTGAACATTGTTTGAATTTGTTCGTTAAAGTTATGCGTTGAATGTGCGAGTCGACACTTTCCGAACGTTTGTCTCGCAGCTATGTATAATAGGTACTAATTGTTTTCTTTGATTGTCTAAACTTTGTGCATTCGTTATTCGTGTGTCCACGTCAAACATATCTCTGCATATCACATACATTGTTTACTATAATTTTATTGCGCTTCTTAATATGTATCTCGTATTGTATAAGCTGTACTCGATATAGACGGTCAATGCCGACGTATCAGTTCTAGATATTTGGCTAAGGCGCATGTGTTTAACGACTCTTATTCCATTCGAATACCTACTTTCCTCTCTAATTTTTATTTCATTAAACTTTTTCGTATATTTTTTAACTTAATTTACATTGTCGTCTTTATTTTCTTATTGTAGTATTAAGCCTTTTGTGTGGTTAATTTCATTCTTATTTTAGTTTCATAATTAAACTATTTTTATCATTGATAACTTTTGTTTTTCTTTATTTTTCCACCTTTTCCTTCTTAATTCCTTTCAGAGATCTGATATTATTTAATTAAGTTATATAAAATACTCAAACTTCTTATAAATACATACAAGACACAGATTTTCTACACGTGTACATTTCTGCATTGTCGCCTCACTCACGGATGTCGCTTAGCAAATGTTTTCATCAGCCGACGAGGTAAACTATTTGTAAATAAAACATAAATTTCAATGGGGATCAATATAAAGAAATGTACGGTAGTACGATCGCTACTCTAGACATATTCGTACCTATTTAGATCTTAACTATCTTGACAGTAATATTTTATCTGTATTTAAATTCACTATATGTATCTACCTGTAAAGTGATTCAATGCCTATAAAATTTTGTTTACCTTAATTTTTCACCTTCATCCTAAAGTCCGCTTGGTGTAGCGAGGATTTAGGCAAATTACAGGTTATTTAGTTGAATTGTGAATGGGGTAAGGGACTTAAAATATTGCCAATGATATGTTATAAATATTATCAAGTGGAATATATTTCGCACAGGGTATAATGTGAATAAATTTGATCGCTCACCCTGGCAACTGGCGGCCGGGGCGGTGATTTATGTCCGTGCCACGTCCCTTATTCCTGATGCGTTGAAAGAACTGAACCATTCCATTATTGAAACATTATCTTAATAAAAGGAAAATGTATAACTGCCAATTAATAGGACTAAATCCTACAGTAGAATATTACATTCGCTAAATGCGATAACAGTAACTAACTATTCTAAGTGCTCTCTATATTTCTAAATTAAAATAGTTATTACAAAATATATATATACATAACCTATTAAAATGGCAGTTATCGTCTCGTTGAAATCTAGCGATGTAAATACTATACACTATATAACTAATTACAAATAAAATGAATAGGATGTATTACAGATTAACATAATCATTAACTTAAGGTTTAGATAAAGATATCCTATTCTGATTTCGGTAGTCGCTCTAGTGAATAATGAATACCTGCCTCCGTGTTAAGAAACTTCTTAGTATTATTGTAATTGCCCACCTGTTCCTTCGTGAGTTTAGTGACGTTTTGATTCGTTTGATAAAACAATGGTGTGCAAATTAAAGGGTTGTGTGTAAAGTTAAAATAGTCTAGTAGATTTAAACTGTCGCTCTGGCAGCGATGTTATCGCATTGTTTTATTGTTTCCGTAACGTTTGGCTCTAGGACGATGGTTTTATTTAAATATGTTAATAATTTAGCGTTATTGAATTCATTATGCCAAAGACCAATCATTGGGACAAAATAACAGGGATCTAATTATATGTTTGTTTTCATGTAATCTAAATCAAATACTAAAATAATAGCAAGCTTTAACGAGCCTTTATATATATTCCAAAAGAATGTATTTTGTGGATTCTTTAGTAAAACTTGATTTATCTAACCGCCGATGGGTCCTTACATAAGGCCTAGAGCACACTGTCTATATTACAAGCAGTTATGTGAATTATAAATATATACACAATTTTAACATCTAAGTGACTACACTACTAAACTCTAGATTTATTCTTTGTCATTTTATAATAAAATATAGTTGAAATTATTGTGGTTTAATTAAACCCTTTATCTTCTAAGCTCTTTGTTATATTATTTTTTGTCTTATTTTATTTTAGTATAGGTGTATGCTATGCTGCCTTTGCATAAATGGGCTGGCTCGACCGGTGAATTACCACGACCTCACAGAAGACAGGCTTGAAGTAGAAGTATGCTTCTGCGTTTCGTCTAATGACTGAGGAGCCGGCGGCCCAATTCCAGTCCTCCCTTTCCCATCATTTCATAATAAAAATAGGATGGGATGGGAAAGACGCTTGGACGGGGAGGGGATGGATATGAAATAGGAACATACTTTTCCTGTATATCCTCCCCTGATTCTATCAAAGGTAGGCAACGCATCTGCGACTCATTTGCTTGGTGCGGATGTCTATGGGTATCGGTCACTTAACATCAGGTGACCCGCATGCTAGTTTGCCTCCTTCTACCATAAAAAAGTAATCTAATAAAAAAGTAGTGTCTCAATGTCATGATTACTGTTACAAACGAATGCCAATTATACGGCTTGAGTGCGTGGATGTTTATGATAATTATGATATGTTTTTCATCGGAATTTATAAATAGTCAATATAACCACATTATAATACACAATTAACTTTAGAAAAAGTCATTGGTACGCGACATCCAGATTCAATCAAGTGGGGTAAATATAGATTAAGAACCTTACACTTACTTGCGATTTTTCGATAACGTAGTCATGGCTGAGACCATGGACGTACTCGAAACATTGCTCGAAGACCTAAAGAGCTCAATGATGTGATCCGCAGTAGAAGCAAGGTAACCAATATTTCCCGAAGTATTGCAAAACTTAAGTGGCAATGGGCAATGGACACATTTCCCGCAGAACTCAGATGGCTCATGGTGCCGGTAGGTCCTAAAATGCAGACGAACACCTCAATGTTTTTGTAATCTGCTTGGCGTAACGTTACTTACTCGGCAGTTATGACTTGTGCCTTAATAATATCTTCAGTTAGAATATTGGTTTGTGTCTCAAATTATTTTGAATTTATTTATATCACAAGATGTATTTTGTATAATATTAGTAATATTGCTACTTTTTTTGTCAATATTAACAAAATTATTCAACGAAATTATAGAGACCGAAAGTATTCCTGACGACTGGACGAAGTCAACGATTATCCTTATACATAAAAAGGGAGATAAAGGAGACATAGGAAATTATCGTCCCATCAGTTTGATATCAAATGTATATAAAATCTTCTCAAAAATAATATTGTCCCGTATTGCCACTGTGTTAGACG
>JWHW01012437.1:60184-75652 GCA_000931545.1 Papilio glaucus
ATTATTATCGCTCATTTATTGACAAAGATTGGACCAATGTACCAAAAAGAGAGTTCGTTTTCGTCGTGTTTCAAAATCAACAAGAGTAAACACGTAATGTATTACGACACAGACGAGATACTGGCGGAGTTCCATGAAGTTGGAAGAGGGAGCTGCTTCTACAGGAATGGGATTAGCGCAGGATTATCATTACAGAAGACATGAATGACGAATCTGACGAGAAGGGATGTGCCCGACTAATAACAGTCCTCACGACATTTGACTATATCGGCAACAGATTTTCAATCAAATACAATGTATTGAATGATCGTCGAAAATTTGAATCCTAATGGTAAATTTGTGATTAGTTTGCTGTTTCAAAAATATATTTAACTATTATTAAGTTTTTAATTACAAAACATTAATAGACTTTTAGCGTCAGCGTTTCCAAGCCAACGTTTTTATTAAAATTTATGGCAATTCTAACTTGTGAATTAATTTGTCAGTGTCTTACTTATTATGAATTCTAGGCTGATGAAGGCTTAGTTCCCTTGCCTGCTCCCTCGAGCGAATAAAAACAACAACAACTTACTTTTTAAATGTGTCTTAAATGTCACTCTGCTGTCAGCTATTAATGTCTGAAAATCTGAAAAGTGCTAACACAACCTCTTAGCTTTGATATAACATTTTTTTAAGTTTCGTAATATCTTGCTGCCGTTAGTATCTTTAAACATGAAATTTAAGTAATAACAACATAGAGTCAAGCAACACCAGAAGATGTTAAGAACAGCAATACGTTTGACGCCAACGTTTGCTTTTCCCTTTTTTGAAAAGCGTAACGAAAATGACTATGATACACTCCATAAACCTGAAAAAAATACCGTCAATGACGGTCTAGAAAGAGTAAAGACAATGTTTAAAAGAAAGTAAGTAAACTAGAAGTGAATTGGGATACTTTCCACTTTAGGATTTAAGTGGACATAACAATATAGAAAAGATCTATAAGCACTTAGAGTAACTGTCATTATCTTTTTAGTTTTAAAAGAAGAGTATTCAACCTTTTAAAAAAATATGTTAATCATTGTAATAATTCGCCGTGAGATGATTTAACCTAAATAAAAGCCTACTTTAAGGTAACTTAAAATGCTTCTTTTTTTCTGATGCTTCATCCTGCGTCTGTGGCTGACTTTAGTGGTGAGCCATCTATCCAACTCTCACTAAACAGTAATACAAAAAGCGGTAATTGTCCTTTTGTAACCATGACCACTGGTTGCTTGAATATATAGTTTAGACTTTCTGTTTCCTTAGGGTTTTGTAAAGTATGTTGTATATAAATAAGTAAAAAACATATAGATGAATGATAACCTTTTTGTAGTTGGTTAAAAATGTAGTAATTGACCATAGAAATGTAATAGAATATGTAATGAATAATATGGCAATTCTTCATTATCTAGCTGTGGATAGGTAAGACTCAATAAAATTTTGTATCTGTTTTATTCCAGTGAATATGAAGAGATCTCAGTTGAACTCCATAATGTTTTACAAGCTACACTATCTGGAACATTTATTGGTGCTTGCTTTGGAGGGTTTGTCAAGTCGAGGACAGCTTATGTTAACTTTATAGAAAGTAATCAAGCAACTGCATTTAAGTCAACAATGCAGGCAAAGGTAGGGCTATTATTTGTAAACTCCTATAGGCCAGTCAGTCATCCAAGTTTGTTAGTAATTGTTAACTAACAGACATTATTCCTTATAAATAAGAGTGTTACAAATTAACAAAAACATTACACAACCTTGTGACCTTCTTACTAAATTTATGACTATTGGATAAAATATTTTATTCATATTGCATAATGACATGTTTCCTTCTGGGTCAAACTGCACACTGCTTAAGCTTTTTAGTGATTGATCCAGACATAATAATACTTTAATTTAGCTTTGAAAAGCATTAGTAATGCTTTATTTTTTTCAGAAACAATTACAAGATTATGTGACCATAGCTTTTGCAAAAGGTGCGGTCCATTGGGGTTGGAGGTTAGGCTTATTCACTGGATGCTTTAGGTAAGTTAAGTAAGTCTCATCTTTGTTTTTATTTTTATGTAAAACAAGCAAGTGTTTCACCTGATGTTAAGTGACCGCAACCCATAGGCATCCGCAACAAGCAATTGAGTTGCAGATGTGTTGCCTACCATTACTGGACAGAGGACAGAATAGACTGACGGATGGACAGAGGAGGATAGACAGGAAAAAGCATATTTCCTTCTATTCATCCCGTCCCGCATTCAATCCTCTTCCTCTTCCCATCCAATTATTTGAAAAACGATGGGAGGTTGAAGAGGACTGACGTACGGCCACCAGCACCTCACTTATCAGAAAAAACACAGAAGTATAAAATACTCCTACTTCATGCCTGTCTTCTGTTAGGGTTAGATATTTCATTGGTCGAGCTGGCCCACTTGTGCAACAGATGTTGTTCTTGCAGGCTTTATATATTTCTTCTGTGCATGTATGTGACTGAACTCTTCCATAATGGCTTTACCCATGATGTTGAAATTTAGTGTTTCCTTTCAAATGGGTCCTGGGATGGTTTAGATACATAATTGGACCCAATCGTTGGTGCTGCCCTTGGGTTCCATGCGATATTTAAAAAAATGCTGAACAAGCTTATATTAGGCAAACCAAACTTAATACAAGACAACATCTGATGGATCTGTTATAGTATAAATCTGTGATTCATGTTATATTAATAAATAATTGAAATAAAAGATAACTATGAATAAATGTTGCGGGTCTTGATATATCTTGAAAGATATAGAGTAAAAATGGATAAGGATAGAAGAAATATGTTTGAATGGTTTAAAGATGATTATGTAAGATCTATCTGTTCTAATGGTCATTTATTTACAGCTTTTTTGTTATATGTATTTTTTAAATTGAACAGTTTAATTACGACTGTGGTGACAGTGTATCGCGGAGAGACGTCGTTAATCGACTACGTCATGGCCGGCGCGCTCACGGGAGGCATTTACAAAGCAAACTTAGGAGTCGCGGCAACAGTTGTTGGTGCTACAGTTGGTATGAATATATAAAGTTTTAAAAATGTGTCAATTTAATTTTATACAGTCAAAGGGGCTCGAGCCCTAATCAGAATTATTCTGTGACTAAATTTAAAGTGAACTTGCTAATTATTATACAAACATATTTTTTTTACGCCCGTATCGTATTATCTGGTTCTGATTTAAAGTTTGTGGTACCTAGGCAAAAGACCTTCAAAAGGTTCAAACCCCCATATGGGGTCAGCCCCGAATCACAATCCTGGATCTGCCAATAATGTAGTTGATAGATTGCTGTTTTTAAAATGTTACATTTTGTATAAATAAAATTTAGTTTTGTTAGAGCAAGACATACATTTTATACATTGAATTGATAGTAAAATGATTTTCAAGGAAAACTTAAGAAATATCTATGAGTATTTGTTTTACTACATGGCATAAATACACATATTTTAAAATTTATTTTATTGAAAAAAAGTAGCTTACGACGCCGAAGGTGTTGCACCTCTCCGCTATGTTGCCGCAAAATTGTTGTAAAAGCTCTATGTTAAATACCATCTTCCATCAGTGCTATTTATTTATAGTATTAGTTAATACTTTTGCAGATACATTGTAGAAAACATTACTGAAATCTAATATGTATCAAAATGTATTCCAGGTGGCGTCTTAAGTGCTTTTGGTGGGATGCTTATTTTGAACATTCTTAAAGTTACCGGAGTATCAATGGATGATATAAGAAGAGTTTTCTTTAAAATTAAATTAGCAAGGTATCTATTCTATTTTTTATCGATTATCGGCTCTCTTAACACCTATATGATTATTGAGATCTTATTATGAAAAATATTTTATGTATGATCACAACCAAGTGACAGTTGTCAAAGTTTTCCTATCTGTGCCCCCATTCTGTTGTGGTTTCTAAATATTATTCAAACATTATTATTTTTGTTTAGCGTTAAAACCTATATCTGAATAGTATATATTCAATTTATATACACTCAAACTATATATAACTCAAAGTATATATACTCAATTAAAACTATATAATATATAGTTTTAATTGAACATTAATAAATATTACAACTCAGCTTTTACAGTTCTGTTATTTTGGAAAGTTCTTTACGTTTAAGAAAATTTTAAAACAACTAGGAGGATATCATCCATTCTTTAATTTAAAAAAAAAAAAAACTTTTTTGTCACATTTACTAATCAGTGATGTCTTCATTACAGAGAAGAGCAATACAACCAGGCGTTGGAAAAATCAGCTTCAGAGAAACACGACAATTTAACGAGACATCATGATCATTTGGTCAACGAAAAGGGAGAGAAGAAAATTCAACAAATTTCATAATTTAACTTGTTACCCACTGTAATAATATTAGGTTGTAATATTTTGTAAATATCAATAAAAACTGTTAACGTTCTTTGATAATCGTAGAAAGCCTGTATAAAGCTACAATATGACGCTTTAAGTTTATCTACTTGTCCACTCTTTTTCCCACATATGCTCGTTCTTTATCACTACATTCGGAGGATGGTCCTCCATCACCCCGGTCTCGGATTTAAGTCCCACTGGTTTTGGGCTGCATAAATAGTTTATTTAAACTCACCAAATCATCAGGAAACAGCTTTTCTATTCTAAATAACTTTATAAACAAATAAGAGAGACACTATTTGCAATTTATACCCTAAGTAGTTCTCTACAGAGATCTACTTAGGGTATAAATCGCCAATGGCGTCCTAAGTAGTACCGCTGCAGCGGTACTTCAAATCTGAAATACATGCTTCCAGATACCGTTTTCTATACAAATTCAACGTCAAGTTTAAACGTAGCTACTAAAAGTAATTAAAAAAAGGAATAATAGGGTCTTATTACACGATACAAAAATAATATAACATTTTATTAAAAGCGCTTTACTGACAATGAAAATGTTACGACACATCAGACGACGGTTACACTACTAAAGTTACATATAAAAATAGAACAATCTATAAAACGTTTATTGTGCAAAAAATTTGAACAAGACAATCAAATTTAAATAAGAAGCCTACATGCAGCCTAAATACAAAATAATAAAGAATTTTTTAAAGATTTCATAGATAAAAAAATATGTTGACACAATTGGAGACAGTCTGTAGCATATCTACTGGCAAGATAAGACGGGAACATTGTACTCTTATATCGTAACTATGTGGAGTTTTCAAAATCCTCTTGAGCATACCATAAATAAACACATACAATAACACCATAAAAAGCTATATTATGTATTTTACATTAGAATAAAATATTTTATCAATTTTTATATAAAAATACTTTATATACAAATGCAGAGTGCAAATTTTATTAATTAATAAAAATTCCGAGCATTGTCTTTTTGTTGAGTCTTGCTTTTTGTTAATTTAATCTTGTTTTTAAAAATTACCGGACCTTATTTAAAAGAGTACCAAGTTCCTAAATAAGATATTAGACAACAATACAAACATTTTTATAATTAACATTAATTACCTGTGAGTAATATATCTGCTGAAATAAATTTATAAATACTTAAAAAATGCTTATACAACGTAACGAAAGGTTCCAGACTCAACCAATTTGTTATGAAAAAGGTTTTTAATAGTTTGGGAATTCAATCTCATACGATCGTATTATTGTTACACACTGTACGCGGACTGATTTAATTGCTTTTAAACTTAACTTATATGGACTAACTGATGGTAAGCTACTAATAGTTATTTTTAAACCTTTTGAGAGAGCAAGACAGATTCAGCATTTTATTTATAATATTTTGTCATATACGATTATGACAGTTTTTATTATGTATTAAATCATCTTTTTACTTATTAGTAATATTCTACTACGTACATATTACTGTCTGTACAATAGGAAGTGATTTCTAAACAAGTGATTCATTTAATTTATATTATTTATAATTAATTATTATTTTTTATTCTTACTGCTTACACAGAGGACGAAAAACTAATTTATGATATTTTATAGCCACTGTCATTATAAAATCTCCGCCATTTTGGTAACAACAAATATTATTTGGAAAATGAATACGCGAAGTGGCCTGATTATCAACCTTGCTTATTTTATAAATCTCCACAAAATACACGAACTGAGAGCTTATAAACCAAAATATTTTCAAACTATTATATACATATATTAATACCGTTAACTAAAACTGAGTAATAACCGTTCATTTATTACAAAACGAAATCGGAGAGATTGTTTACATTATATTGTGACAAAACAGAAGAATGCATAAACATGTCTACCATCTCACATTTATTACTTACTCGTCATAGACTATAATTCATTCATTATTATGTAATATTTATACACTGCATTATATTATCTATTATAATCTCGAAACAAAAATGACTCGCCCTTATACTAAATATATTTCAGGGAGAAAGCAAATATTCATCACACATTTAAAAAAATCATTATTTTGTTAAAATATGAATTCCAATGGAATCTAAAATGTTAAAAATCTGTTATATATTAAATATGACGCCTCAGTCCAAATATTAAATTAAAAAAATCTATAACGTAATTATTAATTTTAAAAGTATTCTAAGAAAAATAATCAAATTGTTGCATAATAAATGTAAAATATTAAATAATGTATTTAACAAATTCAGCAATGATTATTATAATTCATTTTATAAAACTGCAATTTGTAAAACATCGTTTTTAAATTTCATTATCAACAATTTCTATTTGCAAAAATTATATAGTATAGTCGTAACAGGTTTTGAAGCCGCAAAATTTAAAAATAAATCATTTTAAAAATCTTTTGTAAAAACATTAGTAAGATTAATACTAATAAAAATATTGCAACTTATTATGCAACTTATTAAACAACAATAATAATACTATTCGGCTAGGGATGATCGATTTTATGAAATATATCGATTTAAATATTTTAATATTATTACGATTTGTTTTAATTTGTAACTTTTTTGTACGATCTCTTTGTTTTTTACATATTTTTGAATATAATTTTATTACAAAAATTCTCATGTTAAAACAAAACTTAGAATCTTTGTGATGATTTGCACCAAAAAAATTCTATGTGTTTAAAATATTTTTTCTTAAAAAGTAACTTTTTTGTTTTTGTGTACAAAATATTTATATAAAAGATTTCAAATTTATAATAGCGATACGACGTAATATCGACAGTAATGTTTGTAGATCACATAAATATTTCATTAATTAAAAAAATCGAGAATTTATTATTTTATTAATATATCGATACAATTTAAAACAAAGTATTATATTGTTAAAATATTGCACGTTTCCTTCGGTATTATATTTCTAGTTAAAATTATTTCTCTGTTTTAAGATCATTGAAATTCAACGATCTTAAATATTATAACATCGATCATTATTGTTTATCGACCATCCCTACGTTTAGCGTAAGCTCGTCTGTCTGCATACCGTATTGCTATCACCGAGCTACTGCGATGCCTGTGACTTGGTGATACGTTTCGCGCCCCTGTTGGGCGGGCCCTTCGGTTTCGCGAAGGCGGGCCTGTGTAGATTCCTCTTCGGGTGTATTTCATCATATAGAAACTCCTCAGTCAATTCCTTCCCGTCATCGATTTCCAACTAAAATAAAAATAACAAGGATTTAATGTACAGTTGTTAGTATTTAAACTATTGATAAGATTGTGATGAAACTTTGGTAGGGTCCGACACCACCTGCAAAGGTTTGTGGCCCAAAAATATCGATATAAATTTAAAAAAGTTGTTTTGCAAAGGGGAAAGCCCAACAATTTGCTTTTATTAAAAAACATCATAATTAATGTTTATTAATCGTGGTATTCATTTATCCTAAAAAGATGGCAATATTTTTGCACAAATAAAAGTACCGAAAAGGTAAATGAAAGTAATATGTAGTTTCCGTAATCCATTCCATCCTAAAAAAAATGTTTCCAAGCGAGCGCAGTCACTAAAATTGGTTTAAAATTAATCGATTCTTTTTTCGGAGATTTTTTTTTATTGTAATTATTTTGAATACTAATATTATTTGATATTTTAAGTGGAACAGGTGGGAGAGGTTGCGTGTTTAGGATGTATGTTTAGTAGAGATGGTAGACAAGTTAAAGATTATTAACGACGAGTGTATGCGGGAAATAAAATGAATGGGGCTATATGTACAGTAGTGAGGAGTCAGCAAGTGTTTATGAAGGCTCGTCGGGCAATACACAATGCTGTACTACCCCACGTTAGTAGAGTTAATGCCGTTGACACGCGATCCTTAAGAAGTATGTTAGGAGTAACGTTGAATAATAGGATTAAAAATAGCGTTATAAGGGAAAAGTGTGGCTAAGAAGAGGATGTTGTAACTAGAATTAAGAAAGGTATGCTTTGGTTCGTCGGGCATGTTGAAAGGATGAATGAAGAGTAAAGAAACAATTTTAAATTCAAATTTATGTTGCAAAAGTGAGTGGAAGCGTTGGTAGGGAACGTCCAAGGAGATCTTACATCGATCAAATTAGTGACATACTATTATACAGAGAAGAGCGATATAAGGAGTACCCGTAACCGACGAGCATGTATGTATGGATGTAGAAAAAGTGAGAGATGTGTGCCAGGACCGCGCCAAATGTATATCGATAATCCCTGCTTATTTTGCCTCTGGGTGACTGGCGTGAGCGTAGATTTATATTTATTTATTCAAAAGCAATGAATTACTGTAAACTTCAAAATAAAATTAGTAACTTACCCGCTTGGCAACCTCAATGCCCATTTTCTCAATGATATCGAGAAATGTTCCTATGCAACTGGAGTAGAGCATTCTCTCCTTTATACTGCAACTATATCCCGGCATAGAATATATGAACACTGAAACATAATATAAAATATTTATAGATAAAATTGTCTTAAAACTCTGCAAATAATTATACTGTCAACATCATCAAGCCCTTTTCATTGCCCTTTTCCCACTCTTGTGGGGTCGGCACAGCATGATTGTAGTCCATACTGTATAGGTTTTGGCTATAGTTTTTACGGCCGGCCGCCTGCCTGACGCCAACCCTCCTTGGGAATAATAATACTGTCAACAAAGGTGAAAAAATATTAAAGTGTTTCTATTAATTTATTATCAGTGATTTATTATTTTATATATATGCAAATGGAATAAACAGTAATCCAATAATCTGATAAGATTATTGGATTACTGTTTATTGCATTTGTCATTTTGAAAAATAATATTAGACCGATATCCATATTTTATTACCCACGGGGCAGTTTAATATTTTTATAATCCTATAGTTCGATGAGGCCAGCTTTAGCGTGGCTATGGACAATAAATCCTAGATTCTTTTATTCTATTTCTTTCCCCTCCTTGCCTCTTTTCATATTCCTTATCAATATCCTTCCTATTTATTTTGTTAAATAAATAGTAGTGGTAGAGCCCGCAACATCATCTGTTGCAGGAATGGGCCAGCTCAGCGGGTGAAATACCACGACCTCACAGAAAACACGTGAAGTACGTATTCTGAGTTTCGTTTGATGAGTGAGGTGTCGGAGGCCTAATTCTATTCCCACCTTTCCTATCTCTAATTTAGAAAGGATGGGAAGGGAGGAATTTGACGAGGGAGGGGATGGATAGCAAGAAACAACCTATGTTTTTGATCCACTCTTATGTCTTTTAAAGGTAGGTAACGCATCTGCAGATGACCTAATAACGGGTGAACCGCTTATTCGTTTGCGAGCTTCTACTATAAAAAAATATTTCCTCCAAAAACCATGACTCTCGTAGTTGATGACAATGGTAGCAGTAAAGGATAGCAATGGTCACAAGATTAGTCCACTGATTTTGTTAACACAATCGTGTAATGGTTTTACAATTTTCTAACCAATCTTATGATACAGAATTGACAGTAATGCGCCTTTAAATATAAAGTTTGGATAGGCAACAATATTATAATACTTAAATCTTAATCGATTCTACATTAAATAAAAATTAAATTATGTAACAAACCTATGCTATCCAAGTAATCGCCTTCGTGAGTGTGCTTGAATATGAAGAGATGATACCTCGCCTGGTCGCCGGGCACTTGCTTTGGTAACTCCGCTTGCTCAATCACAGCCGCTTTCGCAAGATGAATCTTTTCTTCATCTATATCTGAAATATGTTTACATAGTTTTACAGCAGTTTTATACACGAAAACCATTAGGAATACAAAACATGTATGTATGTACCAAGCAGAATGCAAGGGAGCGATTGAAGCAGCACTAGCCATAGTTGCAAGAAGTCAGCATGGCCGTGCTACAGGCACTGATTAGCAACTTAATGACATTAGGCCTCATTTACGAATGCCTTCTACGAGATAATGAAGCTGGCTGGAGTAATCAAAGACCAAAACACGCAAAATACGCGCTAGTTGCGGAAAAGTAGCCCTCAGATACTAATTATAGTATTATAGCATAGCATGTTAATTTAGTGAAAGGTTCCAACTCTTCACAAATAGTAGACTATAAAAATAGTACATAAGCAGTTTCTTACCTATTTTAAATTGTAAATAATTGTAGGAACCATGTTGGAGATCAATAATGCCCTGCTTTGCATCTTGTGTTATGGGAAATGCAACCCCGCCCATTGTAGACTGCCTGTAAATCAAATTTTATTATTGAACACATGCACACAGATTACATATGAATAGTCTCTTATGTTATATCCGCGATGCTGGCACACCTCTCACTTCTTCTACATCCACACATCTACGCATACATGGTCGTCGGTTATGGGTCCTTATATCGCCCTTCTTTAGTATGTCCCTAATCTGATGGATATAAGTTCTCCTTGGACGTCCCCTGCCAATACTGCCACTCACTTTTGCAAAACAAATTTGATTTGTTACTCTCCCTCCATTCATCCTTTCAACATGCCTGAAGCATTGTAGCATACCTTTCTCAATTCTAATCATAACATCCACTTTGAAGCCACATTTTTCCCTTATAAGACTATTTTTAATCCTATCATTAAATGTCAAGCCTAACACAATAGCATTAACTCCACTAGCATGCTTTTCCTGCCAAATCCAGCTCTTACTTCCATACATAGACCACTTATTAGACAAATGCTGACGACTCCTCAATACTGTACATATAGCCACAATAATTTTATTTCCTGCGTTCACTCGTCGTTCAAAATCTTTAAAGTGTCACTACTACTAAACATCATAAGGATAGGGTGGGAACGGGAAGAGGATTGGACAGGGAAGGGGTTAACAGGGAAAAGTAAATATCCTTTTCCTGTCTATGCCCTCCTCTGTCCATTAAGGGTAGGCAATGCATCTGCAACACATTTGCTTTTTGCCGATGTCTATGGGTACCGCTCAGTTAACATCAGGTGATCTGCTTGCATATTTGCCACCTTCTTCCATAAAAATCACACATTTATGATGAGCTTTAAGTTAAGCAGAAACAGCAATAAATAAATAAAACTAATTAAAAAAAAATTAAATACTTATTAGACTTGCACATGAAGAAACAACAAAAAAGAGCAGGGTGAACATTTTATTCTAGTGGTTTATTGGATAATGTCCACCCTATATACACATAATAAAACATTTCTATGCAGTCCAATATTTATCAACAACAAAAACAAAGATAGAAAGCAATTAATCAAATATTTATAGATAATAAACAAGTTTTCGACAGTTTAGTTGAAAACTATCACATAATTCAAAACATATCTGTAGTTTTATTGTACTTCAATATGTATCACTAAATTACCTTGAATCAATGCTATAATTGGGATTATGTTCACTTTGTTGCAGTTCTTTTAACGCCTCCTCTCTGTCTGTGAGTGGCGCCGGCGCATTTACACCGGTCAAGTGTGCCTTGTACCCTTTCAGACTGACTTCATCCTAGAAATTAGAAGTCAACATTTAATATATGTCAATCATAAGAAAACCATGCATGCACAGAGTGATGTGATAACAGAATTATTTCTTATCATTAATGTTGTTTATGTCAATTGTTCTAAAACGTAAAAGTCTACTACTGTGTACCACACTATATCTTTATTAAATGAATATACATAGTTTGGTAAATGGTGTTCTATATTTACCTTGCTTGTAGCATGCATCTCGTCTTTTATATGAGCTGTTCCAAATTCCTGCTTGAGTGTAGCCTTGGTTGATGCATATAACATCTTCTGCCTCACAAGAGCACTATCTGGAGACCAGCTTAGTAATAACCATTCATGGCCGACAGAATTCGTCGAGTCAAACCTATAGACGACATGGCTATTAACAACATGGTTATATAATAATAACTAGCTGCGAACACCCTTTTGGGTTTTGTTTTGTTTCTAATAATAAAAGTATCGTATATAAATAAGTAAATATATACACAGATCATTTCAAAATAATGTAGACAAATAATAGTAAAATATTATAAAAAAATCATTTTCAACCCCCATATCTTATTTTAATTTATTGGTTACACCTGCAACCACCATAGTGGCACATGAGGACATTGAGGCTACAACTACCCACAGTCCAAAATATTATGTGAGGTGTAGTTATGGTTAAAAAGTGTTATATAGGAATGCTCATATCCATTTTTATATACATATATAATAGAATTCAAAGTGCATTAAACGCGACATACGCCAATTTAATGCGACTCGTATTAAAGATGCTATCGAGCCTCCCGAACAAGCCGGTTTCCGCAAAGGCTTCAGTATCGTAGACCACATACATACGCTGCGGCAGGTTATACAGAAGACCGTGGAGTATAACCAGCCACTTTGCTTAGTGTTTGTGGACTACGGCTTACTACTAAGCCTTCGAATTGGTAGAGTACTTTGGTGCTTTGTGCATGTTGAAAGGATCAATTAAGAGAGAATAACGAAACAAATTTATGTTAGCAATTCTTTGTATTGTATATTACTGCATTAACTTAAAGCCCTATGTTAAGTTGCATGTACTAGACATAAGTAAACATTTTATTTACCTGTACAAAATGTAGCAAGGGACATCATTTACCACTAAAGAAGGTACATATTTATCAAAGTCATGTTCCCAGGAACCTTTTACCGATTGGTATTTGGATAATATCAGTTGTTCTGTAAATTAAACCAACAAAAGAACATCTATTATAATCAATGGATACAGTAGATCTAATAAGGTACAAGCTTTTATAAGCTGCATATTTGCAAATTAACTTGTTAGTTAGTGAGTAGTAGGGGGCATTCTCCGCAACTCCATGACTAGCGCGTATTTTGTGTGTGGACGGGATAAAGATTACTGCAACCAGCCCAGCTCTCCACAACACACAAACTAACAATTAAGGTATCTAACTAGGTGAAGCACATTTGGATAAGAATCATCAGGAATATATAGAACATGTTCACATTTACATTAATAATATCAGTAAAACAATTTACTACATTGGATGTACACAAATTTAGTGTAACTATTACCATTATCAATGCTGATTTTTAATAGCCGAATTTTTCCATCTCTACATTTAGTGAAATACTTCTTCAACTCAGCATTCGCTGAAACAAAATGATTATTAAACATAGGAGTTTAAATGTATGTATAGTTTTTAGGATAGAATTTGTTTTTTTTTAAATTTATGTATACTCTGGTACGGAGAAAAAGAGAAGTTCAAATTATGAAATTATAAATTTCTAATCTTTGTGATGAGAACATGATCATATTTAAGGTTATATGTTGTATGACTTTCTTTGCAGTAAGCATATGATATGTTATATTTATGACTAGTGATAGCAAAGTAAGCCAGTGTTACTATACATTATAACATGATAAGGAAAATGTACACTGAATTAAGATATGAATAAGATTGAGCCTGGCATAATTAAGCAGCTTGGATCAGCTGATGGAATAAATAAGAACAAAAATTTAATAAAACTAAAGAAATCAGTGCCATACTGTTTTTAAGAGTTACCTGTAATCAAAGTAGATTTATGCATACGGAAAGTATGAAATAGAAGTGAGAGAAGGCCGTGCAACACAGAAATCTGTGATATCTCCTAACGCCTTTCGGTAATTTTCATTTTACTTGATGAACTATCATGAACATGAAAAATTATGACCATACCTTGAATTCCAGTTTGGTGAGACATTTTCGTTTCACCTTACAAATATCTTTGTATTAGAGAATTGAAGGATATAATATAAATAATGTAAAATTACTGTGATGATTTATCCAATTCTAATAAATAACGGGATATTAAGGTGGGAGTCCAGCTCCGTCAATTTAATAACAAGGCAGCAAGGCAGTGTCAAATGTATGTCATGTCAAGACATTGTCGTTTATCAAAGTCATTTTCGACAGAAGCAGATAATATAAGTATTAATGTTTTCTATTAGGATTTTAAATAACCTAAGAAAAAATAAAGAAATAAATATTTTACAATAAAATTAATTAATAATTAAACGAACTTACCTGTAAGTGAAGTTCTATCATAATTATACGAAGAGCTTTGTCCGAAGAGATTAGCATTAGGTATACTTGTAGTACCACGTACGGTGTCGCCTATTCGCACTGATTTTTGAGGTAGACATAGAATAAACACATAATACTAATGTTGATATTTGCATGCTCAGGGGAAAGGTCCTATGACCCGGGAGGGTGGGATGTATGCTAATCTCTTCGGACAAAGCTCTTCGTATAATTATGATAGAACTTCACTTACAGGTAAGTTCGTTTAATCATTAATTATACTCGAGTTTTGTCCTCGAGATTAGCATTAGGTATATATGTAGATGTTGAGACTTAGGTAATGAAAATATCAACATATTAGGATTAATGCCAAGTTATTTAAATACTTAATTAAGTATTTTAAAAATACGCATACATAAATAGTATTAACAAAAACATTATGTTAAGTAAACAAAAAAGATACCATACTTTGGTAAAAATGAAATTCTACAAGGAATTTGATAAATTAGGTATTATTTCACAAGTTTATTTAAACTTAATGATTAACTAATGAACAGCTCTTAATCAGACAAAGAGCTATTAGCAAAAGAGTTTTGATTCTCCTGTTGCTCTCCAGCTATATATCTATTATAGAAATGCCCGAAAGTATTGGAGCTACCGCTCCAACCAACTGCTTCCTAATTAAGTCCAAATTGATACCCATTTTATGAGCTCTAGAGGTGGCTGCGTGTCTAGTACTATGCGCGGTAAATACAGAAATATCGATACCACAGCTGCAAAGAACACTCTTTATCCACTTGCTCAGAGTCTGTGACGTAACTGCCTTATGTGGCTCTTTTAGGCTATAGCTATTTAAGGCCAATAGTAAGCCATCTTCACTACCGCGTAGTGGGTTCGTCATCAGTAGGTAAGAATTCAGTGTAGTAGCTGGACAAATGGCCAATTGGTCTTGACGAAAACGAATGGCAAATTGGAAACGGAAGGATGAGAGTATGCTGA
>JWHW01012470.1:7839-19809 GCA_000931545.1 Papilio glaucus
TATTCCCTTGCCTTGCAGGGCCTTGTACAATTGAAGGCGGTGGCCCGGCTGGAAATACTGCCTCGCTCTACTGAGTACACCCAGCTTTTTAGAGGCCTGCTTGGCCTTGTCTTCCAAGTGACCGCGAAACTGAACGTCACTCGACATGTCAACGCCGATAATACCGATACTGGCTGTGGCAACCAGGGCAGTGCGAACGAAGATCCACGAAAAAGGGTTGTTTTTTAGCGGTAATGGCACAGACTTGTGTCTTTATAGGGTTGAAATCAACAAATTGCTGCGGCTGTTTGAAAAGTACTCGTTTTCTTAATGTATTGATATCACTGACCGAAAACATGCATACGAGCGTTTTAAGTCATTTTTAAGAGGTGGGAGAATTAAAAAATCTCTTCTTCTTCTTCTTTCTCATGTGACAGCGATTAAGTAAAAGCGTAAACCTTAAATTGTTTAAATGAAACAAATAATAGTATCGGTTTGTAATTCGATTATTGTTTATGGAAGGAAAAACGTGTGATGAAATAAAAGTAAAGAATGCATGAAGTCTGTGTCCCTTCTATGACAACCATCAGAAACTGGTTTGACGAATTTAAGCCCCCGCTTAAACCAGGATAATCTGCTCCAAAAAAAGCAAAAACCTTTCCTATCCGCCGGAAAGGTCGTGGCAAAATATATTGACTACTAAGAAAAAGAGAAACCAATATTGACCCCATTTAAAGAAGAACAAATATTTTTTTAAGCAAGGACAACGCACCAGCTCATTCGTCTAGAGTTGTAGCAGCTAAATTAACACGCTTACGCTACGAACTGCTGCCTCACCCTCAAGATTTGCCCCCATTAAATTTTCTTTTACCTACCTCAAAAAATGGCTCGGAAGAAAGCGATTTGGAGCAAATGACGAAGTTATCGCCACCATAGAGGTCTATTTTAATGACTTTCAGGAATCATATTTTTTGATGGTTTATTGAAGCGAATATCGGTGGAACATATTATGTATAGAGTCAAAAGGAATAAATCCCTATGTACAAAAAAGCTGTTTTTTCCATAAACGGGTACTTATCAAATTGCCTTCGATCTTAGAAGATGAGATTCATCTGGCATAAAGTCCTCCTCACTAATCTAGAAAACCCCTTTTAATTTTTAATAGCAATTTTTAGTGTCGTAACTGGCTTCACCACATTAAGCGATTTAAAGTTTTAGATAGCACACAGATTATTGCTGTTCAATTGCAGGCGGGTCAAAAGATTCGCAGCATGTTGTAGGAATTGTAATGTTTATAGTGAGAACAGCACACAAGCACGCGAGCCGTAATGAAAGAGCTCCGTCGTCCGTCAGTCAGGCCGTCAGCCGCGCCAGGCTCTGTCCGATTATATTAAATCGCTACAAATTCCCGCCTACATTAGTTCTAACTGCACACAATTGTCCGCGTCGCTTCCCGTGTAAAAAGTCCCATTTTTAATGGAAAAAGGATGCAAACGAGCAAGCGTCGTATTAAGCAAATGCCTTGCAGACAGTGGCGGATTTGCAGACTTGGCCGCTCTAGGCCCCGTAGTACCATCCGTCACTTTCTCAGCTTCTATTATTTAAGATAAGAACCTGGATGACCAATAATACTTTTTTCTCACAAAAAAATAAACTTGAAAAAAAGGAAAATATCTGGACTCGAACTCGACTTTGAACGAACATCGTTCAAACATTCATTCTCGTAGTTAAATATTGATTCTTTATGCGACCAACACGTCCTTACGGCTAGTTCATAGCCACTTCGATGCGTTCACTTTAATTCGACGCATGTTTAGCATCATGCGGCGAGTTTTTCATGTCCCCAAACATGCTTCTTACAAGCTGCCTGGACCATACTCAAAATACCCTTTTAAATTTTACGATGGTAAATGATATTGCAAAGTCCCAGTACACTGATTCAGCCTTATCTTTTATTAGTTCGGGCGTTTTGCCTTTTACAAATTCATATTAATTAACATACCCACACTCAATTTTTCGACTTCTGCAAAGTCACTCAAATAATGGTCAAAAAATATCTGCTCATCCATACTTGCTTGCCCAATAAAGTTAGTTAAATATATCATTTACGCTACATTGAAGAGCGATGTCTTGTTCATGGTCAGGTCAAAGTACTCTCAGACTACCGTCGCAAATAGATTTATACTCGTCGCAAACAAGCAAAATTATTTATATCTTTTCTGTGCATCCCCTACTCCCCTCCCCAGTCCATTATAAGGAAGAGGATTTGCGCGTATGTCCGTTGTGGTCCGTATAATATCGCGCACAGCCGGCGCTCGCATCGCGCGCTGTGTGCGCTGGCCCGGCGCCACGGACGGCAATTTCCTACATTTGCTCACATGGATGCTATTATTATTCGCTTCGCTTTAGTAAAAGCGATTTAAGCGAAGCCGAGTCGTGTTACACGGGGAGGCTACGTGCAGCGCTGATCATGATATAAACATGTATAACACAACTAAAGACAAAATGTACAAAGTAATTACAGAATAGGTATGTATTAGAAGTCATTCTGCAGGACAGCACGAGCCCGGCCGGAGGACTATCACGATCTCGCATTAACTTTACTTCTTTTTTCCTTAAATCCTCAATCTCTCCCCTAAAGATTTAAAGTAAAATGAAATTACACCAAAAAGTTTTTAATTAAATGCACTTTATAATAATAATATACCTCACGTCCGAACGTAATTCAAGTGTGAGAATCAAATTGAAAAATCGCAGTGTAAGTTATTTTGACCTTGAGGTCCGAGTCGTCCGGCAGGCAGGTATTAAATGATAACAATTGCGCATATCTTCAGCCTATCCAGCGCCTCGGGTCGTGCGATACTCGCTGTACAGCCGGCCCACGTTTGTCTAACTTAATCTCAGGCCGCGGTCCCCGGGGTCTAATGTAAGCAGTAAGATTACGCTCGGAGCTGCGATGACCCCTAATTAGTCAGTTAAGCCTATTTAATAAAGATTAGCTAGTTGCGTTCAAACGATTTAAGTACTCGTCCACTCCAATTATGCGAAGAAGATTTTCAAAAGTATGGTTATATGAACTTAATAGTTTAGCTAAATAATACCTTTGATATTGTTACGAAGAATAATTGATTTATTTATATAACTTTAAACTTTCGTGGTTTTTACTAATACAAGGTTTGTAAGAAACGGGATTCTTACCACGATTAGTCTTTTTGAGCTCCCGATATTTCGGCACAGTTGCATGCGCCATGGTCACGGGCTGACTGGAGTTATGCGGTAGTGCGAAAAAGTGTTATTGGTAGGCCGTATCGATCTACCTTTTTTCTAATTCTGCGACCACTACTATTGTTCGATTTCTCACTGCACGCTAAGTCCGCACTGGATATTACTCTTTGTTGTCGACAAAACACACTCACTGTGTCCACACTTGTGCGCGAACTCGAAGTCGGCTGCTGTTCCATTTTATTGTATTGCTGTATCACTGGATTCCAGGCACTTGACAATTTAAACCCGTCTTCGCGATTGAAATTTTTGCACTTAGTAATTTCAATCGCTTCTCTTACCAATCTTGGTATGTAATGGCGTTCGGTCGAAAGTACCTGGGGACTATGAAGTTCGATCCAGTGATTGGTGGAGGAGTCATGACTCCTGAATCCTTGAGATGTTCAGCTACGGCCGACTTCTGAGGATCGTTGTTTTTAACAGCTCGAATATGTTCTTTTATGCTGCTGGTGATGGTGCGCTTGGTTTGTCCTACATACGAGCTGCCGCAGCTGCAGTTGGTTTTGTAAACACCTGGTGTTTCAAACGGAACACGGTCTGTGGATGGATCACTCGGCCACTCTGTATACCGGAAGCCAACCCACACTGACAGGTATCTTCACGCGAGCTCACACCATCATCCACTACACCTGAACGCTGTAGTAACGTCACTAGTAAATCGAGCCCATGATCTATGTGATAAAGATCACTTACCAGGTGAACTCGAACATTTGTCGAACGTACTGCGGCGGAATGGATATGATGGAAAGCTGAGAACACGACGACACAAACGCAATAGGCCGATTGAGGTGGTGAGGCAGATGCCCTTACATAACGAGTTGATATATGATATATGTCAGTCTTAGCTGATACGAGCTCTTCCAATGTCGAAAATAACTTTAGTTTAAATTAAATGTCAGCTACTTTGATCTTACAGTGTACTTGTTGTTTTCTAGTGTAATTATAGTACCATTTTTTTTCATAAAATGTATTTCGTTTTGTTACAGGACGCGTCCCACACTCGGCGTACCGGCGCCGGCGCGGTAAGCCAGTCTTGTTATCTTAGTACAACTGGAAGTAAGCAAGCCTGTGCTGCTGCGTCCGCAGATGACATAGACTTAGAAATATTCTTTTAGATATTTGATAAATTGATAACCTAACATGTCGTTCCTATTTCATAAAATTATATTTAAAGTTTCAGCTATCGTATACATAACCGTTTAGTGCATTTGTTACATAGAAGACAGTGGCAAGCGGGCAAGTCAAGTTAAGTGACCTCTACCCTTATGCATATGCAACAAGCTAACGAGTTCATGAGACGTGTTGCAAAGGGGAAGATAAACTGAAAAATAATATTTTTCTTTTCTCATTCCTCTCCCCGTAAAATTATCTTACCCTTTCTATCATTTTCTAAAAGAAAGGACTACAAGATGAACCGAGAAGCGAAAGCCTTTGAAATGGGAGCGTATTTTTATGCAATATCAACATAATCACAATTTTGTGTAAATTGTACACTCATAGTATGACTCCATCAGTTCAGTCGACTAGCAAAGTAGTAGACTAGCCAGTCAATCGCAAAGCGCCCTCCAATTTTCCAACAATTTTGTGCGACAAAGGCTTTTGATTGTCAAAGGCGTGCAAAAGTGAACACGTTAATCCGTTTGCACCACGAGAAGTGTCGATTACTTCGAGCCGTTTCTCATTGAACAGAGATAGTAGTTCGGGCGCCGCCGGTCCGGGCTACGTGGATTACAAACAGGTGAAGCAGATCAAAAGCGAATTGAGTCATTGCAAGTGTTCGCACTCGCCGCTCCATTTCCTTTGTGACAGAAGGTTAGAATGAAACATAATATGTTCATTCCAACCTTTTGTTTCATGACGCTGCACTGTCAACACGCACAGAGTATAGACAATTATAAAGAGAAAATGGATTCATCAAAACAGTTCGTACTTTCCTGAGGACAAGTTTAACAGGTTGACAATAGGCATTATTTTAATCTAAAGCCTCTTTAATTTCTTAACTCGATTTACGTTTTAGTTTGTTTATGTAAAGTTAACAATAAGAAGTGATCGGCTCGGCTGTGTCCCGGCCATTGTGCGGCCGCGTTTGTTCGTAAACTTGTGGCCGACACAAAGGAGCCGCGGGACTCCCCGCGCAGCCCGCGCGCGCCCCCTGCTGGCTTGTAAAACAACCGCAATTAATTCTTTTGTGTCACAAAACTTCGGATTTATATTTGCGTCGTGTTTGACGATTGTTTACGAATAATTTCAGTGTCGTCAATTTTGAAGACGGAAATATTAAAATAATATTTTGAACAAATTCCTTTGAAATAAAATACAACTTTATTACTTCATTACTTCATCGTGCATTTAACAATAGATAAAATAATACCGCGGGAAATCGTTGTGTCTCTCGACAGCGGAACGTTAACCAGACAATCCGTGTGTACGGGCTGCGGGCGTCTGAAATCACTCGCCGACAGAACTTGACAGTGTTGCCCTCTATGTTTTAATAGTGAAGGTCGAATGTTTAAGGAAACCGATCAAGGAGATATAGTTGATGTAGATACAGAATGAATTGTCACGCAGAGCACGCGACATTGTTTTGCTGTGTGTTTGGAATAGTAAAAAGTATCTTACTAATGTTAATTTTTTATTTGAATTTTGTTAAAGCATCTTTTGCGAAAAATAACTGTAATAATAACCTGAAAACGGAAACTGCAAACCCGATTTACGTACTGTAAGTCGTAGTCGTAAGTCGCGGAAAGGTCGCAGGTCGCAGGACCCGGGCAGAAGACTTTATTTCATTACCGCTGCTCCAAAAACGGTGAAGGAAAACATCGTGAGGAAACCGGCATGTCTTAGACCCACCAAATTCGAACACATGTGACATCCACCGGGTGCGGGTTGCACTGGACTTTTCACAACCATTTATTTATTTCTTATAATCTTTCTTTGATTCAAAAAAGGGCGGAAAGTAATTTATTGATAATTTTAATTCGTAATGTAAGTTGAATTATGATGACGCACGAGCCGTTGACGTCATTGACCGTGCCGGCGCCCGCGTCCCATCACGGCGCTTTGACGTAACGGGTCAATGTCAGCCACGGGCCGCGGCGGACGTGACCGGCATGCCCACGCTCTGTAATGTATCCTCCGCCACGGAGTTATCCTTTTGATACCATTTACGATAAAACAAAGAGCCATATAGCCAGGAGTATACTATAAATATTGTTGTGAGCTCCGAAGCTGCATCATTCAATCGCCATACAAACATGAAGTGGTTTATTTTGTGTTGCGCGGTCGTCGGAGCGTTCGCTGAGCCGCCTCGCTTTAGACCCGCGAGGTTCAGGTTCCAGCGGCAGGAGCTGGCGCCGACCACCACCGACTCACCCACGGAACCGACCACGGAAACAGAGAGTCCATACTCCGGTGCGCCCTATCCGCCTTCAGGGTGGAAGCCGGCCGGGGAACCTTTCACACTGCCGAATGAAGAAGTCCCGGAGGATACCTACGGTGCTCCGGCAGCGAGCGGCTATGCGCCGTCGGGATGGAAGCCTGCTGGACAACCCTTCAATTTACCGCAGGAGCAGCCGTCAACTAGTTACGGAGTCCCGGATAGCACTTATGGCGTACCGGATAGTACGGGAACCCCCACTGAGGCCACCACCACGGAGGCCACTGCGAGCGCGCAGGCGGAGAAGCTGGAGGGCCCCATAGAGGTGCAAAAGAGTGTCGGGACTTACTACGTTCTGCTGCCCAACGGACAGCTGCAGCGAGTCGAGTTCCTGACAGAGAATGACATCCAGAACATGCAATACACGGCGCGCCTGCAGCTGCGCGACCGCGCGCCACTCTTTGTGCTCGCTCCCTGACCTTGCTGTTGTATTGTAAATAAATCTTATTAATTATAATTTAAAGTAATCGATTGAAATGAAATTATTTTAATTAATGCGTTTACAACGCAGCTATATAAACAATGTGGTACCAAATATAAAAATATTGATTTATTTTATGTACTATTTGAACGTTAAGATAATAGGTAGCTCGATAATTCAAAATACACAATTTAATGTGAAATTTGTGTCTGAAATATAGTTATACATTGTATGAGGTACGGCCGTTAGTTATATAAAACAAGTTGGTAGCATCGATAGAGGTTGCTACAGACACACTTGAGTATATCATATAACTAGTAACAAGGGATAAAGTCAATAATTGTATGTAGTGGAGCAGTCGTGGCCAAGTGGTTTAGGCCCCGACTTTCGTACTGTAGTCACAGGTTCGAACCCAGGCAGGCGCTTTACTTTGAGTTAATTTATTTCATCACCACTGCTCCAAAAACGGTGAATGAAAACATCGTGAGGAAACCGGCATGTCTTAGAACCAATAAATTCGAAGACATGAGACATCCACCAACTAACACTGGGCCAGCGTGGTGGATTACGGCCCCTTCCCTCTCTCGGAGAGGAGGCCTGTGCCCCTGCAGTGGGGAACATTGTAGGAAAGGCTGATTTATTATTATTATTATTTATTTGTATGTAGTCAATAAATCGCCAGTCATTACACAAAATTACATTATGTAACAGATGCAATTGGCTTAATCTAAATCGCGGTTATCCTTTAATCGAGGAAATACTTAGACTGAGAGCGTACGGACAGGAATACGAAAACTCTGGCTCCTCGTGCAGTTCCGCAGACGACTTACTCTCGTCAGCAGTTGACTCGGAGTTCATGTGGGTTGATAAGACGTGCTCCGAGCATTCCAGATCCCAACTTAAGATCTGATCCTCCGCAGTTTGGCCATGGAAGTTCCTCTCTGTTCATGAGGTGAGGAACTCGACTAGAAAGGTCGACGTTTAGACGTAGCCTAAGATTGGCTATGTTTAATAGCAAAGATATCGTCAGAAATTGTCAAAGGGTTTGTATACAATTATACGCTAATATACGTATACATACATGCAGAGGTAAATTTGTTGTAATATATTTTTAAACTTTATTTCAAACTCAATATGGTTAAGATAAGTTTAGGAGGTCTTCAAATAAAACTAGCAATAAGCGAGTTCAGCTCGACGTTATGAAATTGTCTATCTCCCGTCGGATCACGTCGCCGGCTCCCCGAGGAGCGCCGAGCGATTCAGCTTTTACAAATACAGACGGAATTCTAGCAAGCTCTCGACTACTGCAATAACCTTTGTAAGTTAAATATTGTACATTAAGTTATTTGATATCGAATATACAATTAAATCTTGAACCTATGTTAGAGCTCTGCCACTAGAATACCAATATAATGCGAAAATTGATTTATCAATCACAAATGCTATTTTTTTATCATCACTTACCTCCTGTGTATTGCTTTAGAGCTATCCTGTCACATTTAAGAGCGGTTAATCTAGGATTATGATAAGAGAATAGCGAGTGCTATCTCGAGGCAGACGTACGGTAGAAAAAAATCTGTTGTTGTATCGGCTTGACCACGACCTCACAAAAGACAGGCTGAAGATAATCTACGGAAGAAGGATTTGATGGCGGAGGGGATAAATAGGAAAATGAAACATAACTTTTTCTATTCATTTTCTCATTGGTTTGTTGCAGATGCAGTCTTAACAACCTGCCCCCTTTAGCACAGACCTTTTGTAAATTAAATGTCCGCGAGTCTCTCTTATGGCGTTGCGTAAGCGTGCGAGTTCCCGAGGGAACTGGACCGGCAATTGTGAGGCCGGCCATAACATGAATTGTGTGTAGGAACCGTTGGGGTTCTTTATATCCGCAACTTTTATTAGTATTACTCTCGAACAAGTTTGAAAAAAACCCAATTGATAAGCTAGAATAAATAGCTTTATAACAGATAAAGGCAAATAACTCTTGTCTCGTTATCTCTGTCCACTACATTTGTAAAAGGTACGGATGGTACCCAAATTATTTAATAACATGATCACATTCCTTGCAGCTAACCATTTCATTTCAGTACCGATTTTATTTCGAGAAATGAAAAGATGTTTTGGTCACACATGATACTGGCAACTCGTACGGTTTTAAAACATATTGTGTTGACAGTTATCAATGTGATATTGTTAAAACGTCATTAGGGTTGACGTTGAGTGGCATTACGAAGAGGCAATTACATGTTAAAGGCGAGCAAAACTAAGGGTAGAAGAAGCGCAGCGCAGAAGATGCTGCAGCACAGCAGCCAGGAGGTGCGGCAGCAGACGGGGCTGCCGCGGCAGGAGCAAGCCAAGTGCTCGCGGATCACTTGTTACGTCATATTTCAGTGTTAGTTCGATAATATAAAGATGGACCTCTTTATCTCGGTCGTTGTTTGGATTTAATATTTATCGTTAGACTACAAACTATAGTGACATTTGCATTGAAAATTGTAGTGATTTCTTTACTTTTTACTATAAATATTCACATGATATAAAGAAAGAACTCTGCTAACTGAAATTGTCGAGTTTCAGTCAGAGATGGCTCTGTCTTCAAAGTCTGTAACGATAGCAAACCGCTGAGACTTTCCTTGATAGTCAAATTTCATCCACTCCGTCTTAATATTTGGCATTAGCTTTCTGCCTTGCCAGCAACCTTCTGACATCAAGTGGCCCTCCAATATTTTTAAACTGACACGATCACAATGTTCATTTAAGGAGAGGGCGTGTTCTTTATTTGAAGGCTAGGTATGGTCTTTATGGTCTGGTATTATGCACACGTGCGTTTAATGTCAGATGAACCTTAATGCAAAATAAGAACAAACTGTAGCGTAGAGCGGTGCAGGTATCGCGGTGTTCGCCGGCGCCAGCACGATCTACCACTGCGTGTGGTTCCCGGCGCCGGGGCTGCGGGACTACGACAAGCTGGTGCGCATCATGTACCTGTACGACTCGGAGGCGTGCGGGCGACGCGTGGCCTCCGCGCTCGCGATCGCCAACCTCCGCCTCGCCAACGACACGCGTGCGCTCGGCGTGCGTGCCGTGCGCTGGCGGCCCGCCATCGTCGCCGTCTCAGCCCGCCTCTCCGCCGCCACCAGATGGTATGCATTTGCCATTTGCATCGTGCCCCGATCACTTTTCATTTGCCCTTAATCTATCCTCATTAAATCCCAAACCAAGCATACAGCTGCAAGATTTCAAGATACTGTCAACTCATTAGGCATAAACCGGAGCAAAAACATTCGTCATGAACATAAACATTAAACAAAGGTGATATCAGTAAAAATAGTTTAATTTCAATGTATAATAAATATTGACTGAAATACCAGGGTGTCGGCGCTGACCAAATTTAAAATTAATATCTACCTCGTCCAACAGGTACTTGAACTTCAGCGTCGGGATACACGCGCTGTGGCTGATGTCGGCTTTACTTCTTAATATATTAGTGAAGGCACAATTGCGACTCCGTCTTCAAAAGATCGGTCTTTCGTTATTCTTCTACGTGTCGATATCTGTCGTAATATTCGACCTCTCCATGGCCATGGTGTACGCTTCGCACATCAAGAAGAGTTTGACGAAGGGCATGATACTAAGATACAGCGGTTGGAGCGTAGAGATGAAGCTGGAGAACTACGAGGACTTCGGCGGCTGGATCCCGATGATCGCCGCGATCTGCTGGATGCGAGGCATCGTCCTCATGTTCCTGAACATCTACTGCTGCAGAGCCGTACACGTGACGATGCGCGGCGTGAGAAAGAGGGAGGTGAAGCGACGGCTAACGCTGTCCGTCAACCCGCCGCTCCCGGAGGCGAAGTCCGAAAATCCGAGCGACGGCACCGTCCTTTACTTCAGAGCCGGCGAACATATTCCTTTTACCGATAATAAAGCTACCAAACGCTTCTAGTATGTTAACTGTATTCTTAAAGTTATATATAATAGTGAAGTTCCATTAAAATAGTAAAAGTTGTATTGCTGATAAGTACCTCAGATATGCTGTAGTTCTTAGGCTTTAGTTCTGTTTTCTTCGAACCAGTAATTAATTTATGAAATGATATTAAACCAACAGCCACAAGCATCGTCAGGACAGCATATCACAACAGTCGTTATGTAAAATTCGAGAAATTTCAATGTGAAAGTCTTCATAGTCATTCATTATAATACTTAAACATTAAACTAAGGATATTTCATCTTTTTCAAATCTATTAAATAAATTTGATCAAAAATTTGGAATGATCAATGAAGAAATATTTGATTGAGATCATTATGGACGGCGATCCTCAGCGAGACGACTTAATTCTCGACTCGATTCATGAGCAAATTCAATTTTGGGCATTGAAAGAAATGTTATATTAAATTTTTCATTATCTTTTAAGCAAAAGGAAAACGCCCATTAATTTAATAATTCGATAGATATTATACAGCGATGAATGGATTATTAAAGAAGAAACATTTTGTGACTGTTGATTTATCTATAATCGCTGATCTTTGGATTTTGAGATTCTAATGTAGAAGTGTTAATGTGCACTTCCACCGGAGTGCGGCGGTGTTCTGTAGTGGTCTATACCGGGTGCAAGGAACTCGTTTACGTCTGTACATCGTCGTCGTATAAAAGGTGTAGATAGCATTGTCGACGTTTTTTTTTTATTATTTTTTTTTATTAAAATATTAGTAGATTATTGAAATAATTTACTAATATTTCTTTTAACCATTCCAACTAAGCTTAAAAGCTTGTGATAGGATGTGGTTCACGACAATAGTGGAATGGTGGATTCGAACCCACGACCCCAAGATCGTCAGTCCTTACCCT
>JWHW01012470.1:20392-30406 GCA_000931545.1 Papilio glaucus
ATTGTCGACGTTTAGAACCAGTGTTTTAAATTAGATTTGAATTGGAAAATTGGAAGTGTTTTACTAGAAATTAATTGGATCTAATTTAAAAGAATCCAAATAACGAAAAAATGGATTTAAAAGCATCATTATATTTTATTCGACCAGAACAAATGTGAACCTAAGCAAACAGCGGCGCTCGGGTCCCCAGTTGCAGCCGCGCCGTGTACCGCATGTTCTGGACGTCGTTCTCCGTCATTATCTGCACCTTCTGCAACTGTCCACTGGGGAGCAGGACGAAGTAAGTTCCGACGCTCTTCAGAACCTCCACGGGACCTTCAATTTTTTCTACTTGAAGATTCTCAGGCGATTCGGTACTGGGCGCATCCGTGGTCGGTACGCCATAGGTGTCATCGGGCGCACCGTATACTTTATCAGGAGTTCCGTAACTCGTGCTCGGTGGCGACTGTTCTTGTGGCAGCTTGAAAGGTTTCCCGGCCGGCTTCCATCCCGAGGGCGGGTAGGGCGCGCTCGCCAAAGGGGCGCCGTAAGCGTCCGCCGGAGCCTTTTCGCCGGGCAACGTGAACTGCGCGCCCGCCGGCTTCCATTCGGAGGCTGGGTACGGCCCACCGATGGAGTCGGTGGTTGGCTCGGCGGACGGTTCTGTAGTGGGCACTATCTCGAACCGTTGCGACCTGAACCTCGCGGCCCGGAAGCGCGGCGGTTGCAGCCGGCCCGGCGTCCGCGGCGGCTCCCCGAAGCTCCCTACGAACAGGCAGAACAGCACCAATGACTTCATTTTCAACTGATTATCGAATGACTACGATCTAGTCGGGTCTATGATATTTATACGGTGCGCTAGGTTTATAGTTGCTTGTTGGACATAAATGGTGTGCTGTGGAAGGTTGGTCGTGAGGATGTCGTGTTGCACAACGCGCGGCGGCTGATGGACGGCGTCCTCGCTCATCATTGCACAATTCGTGCATCTAATTACACCGTGGTAATAAAGTATGTAAGTTCTATGAATCAATTATTTCTTTCTATATGCTTTGCTATTAACTTCTATACATGTATTTTTATTCACCTTTGCAGGCTGTCGAGTTTTGTAGTCGTTTCGTCCTCTCATGTTTGTTTTTTAGTGTGTTTTTGTGTATGACGTTAAGCTAAGGTTTGATCAGACATAATAACAGCTGTGTAAAAATACATCGTAATTATAATTTACCGTCGTATAAATATATAAAAGACGCTAGATTTTTAAAATTGTTTAGCACAGATCTTATCTAATTATCTTTAACTCTCAAGAGTAATTCTAAGGCAACTCATTAAGTACAAAGAATATTACGTATTACATTGTTACATGTTGTCATTTATTAAAATTAAAATATTAGATAAAATTAATTTCACTCTGATCGGCTGCTTTCTGTGCTTTTACATATATGAAGTGATTTTTACTGTGCCTGAGTTGTGCGTACAAAAATATCAACAAATAACTATGTGCTAGGTGAGACATACTTTGAACCCAAAACAATTATTAACAGCTTTTTAACTTGTATATCTAACAATACTTTAGAATTTCCTCAATAAGGTTTTATTTTAAGAACTTCCGAAGCGTTTCAAAAAGCACTCTGAAATTTTAACATTACAGTTATGTTCTGTTCGTCTAAGATTTCGCTTGCTTTATCTGGAACCTATCTATTGAATGGCATAAGACTTGTATCGAGAAAACACGAAAGTAATTTAAAAAATGTCTCGAGCATCGCAATAACAATGAACGCGTATCATACATGTAAGTTCACGCGGCCGCCGCTACTTCACAACTCCGCAAGCTCTGCCGAGTGCCGGAACACTAGCTTATTTTGATCAAATGGTCCTTTTTAATTTGATTAAATAATCATGTGTACTCTGCTTGCATTTTGAGACAAATTCAGTTTAAAGTACCCGAGCGCAGATTTCGCATTAAAAATGTATACGTCGTTCCTGTGTACAAAACAGTCACTAGTTCTAATGTCCTTTTTATACGTAGCGTTGATGTACTTATAATAAAACTGCTATAACTATATTAAAACATCGTAGGTATTGATAACCGTCCGACGAGCATGTACGCGTAGATGTATGGATGTAGAAGAAGCGAGAGAGGTGTGCCAGGATCGCGCCAAATGGAAATCCATGATCTCTGCCTAGCTCTCTGGGTTACGGGCGTGAGCGTATATTTATGTTATTTATTTATATTGATATTTTTGGTAATAATTATATAAGACAATTAAAAAAATAATAGAAGTACGCCTATATAATGTTGTCGGCGTCAGTTCTTTTCATATTTAACTCATTTATGTACTTACATAACAAATGAATGAAATTCCAAGTCTTCATTATATTTATTTAATAACTATGTACATATCTTTATATATTTCTTCAAACAAAGCTTTATCTCACTAGCTGTATCTCCTTCCCCTGCGCGCCTTATCATTTTGCAGTTTACCTGCAAATGAAATTTAATATTATTTTAACTTTGTCTTCGGACTTTCACAATCTAAACTTACATCAAATAAGCAATCCGTCTGGATTGTTAGTAGATGTATGTCACAGAACAACAATTAGCATTGCGAAACAATCGCTTATTCTTATAGATATTCCAAAAATATCCGTATTCCTCAACAGATATTCATATAGTTCAATCTAAAATGTTAGATAAATGAATGTAACAGACGTCAAGTTATTGCAAGCGGAGCGAATTACTTACGATAGGCAGCGAGACCCTCGAAATAGTTGTCCTTGACGATCCAGAAGTTAACGAGCCACTGGACGAGGCCGCGGCAGCTGGCGTAGGCGAGCAGCGCCGCGGCCCAGGACGTGTCCGCGAAGTCCTGCCGGTCGAGACGCGGCGGCACGCGCCAGTTGAACACCTTGCTGATCCAGTGCAGACTGCCCTCGCCGGACTGGATGTACTCGAAGATATCTTCTGTAAAACAAAACAAGTTCTTTAACATTACAAGCGTATTTGCAAGTTTGTTTGTTACGCTTTCGCCCCCTTAATGACTCGCCGATTATCATGAAATTTTGCAGACATATTGTCAGTGCAGGGAAGGACACACACACACACGGACACAGTCTGTTATCTTGCATCAAAAAATAGAAATTCTAGTTTAATTTTGATCTTAATCAAGACTTAAGAAAAAAGTAATGATATTATTGGATTTTCGATGGTGTTTGGCAAGTGGTCGAATATATTAATTTTAAAGCTTTGCTGAACTGGACCCGTAAGTAGGAGGACATCGAGTTAGAGAGGGCGGGCTAGCTATTGAACTAGTTTATACTATCCCATATATGTTGTGACATTTATAGATAAGTGTTTAAATAAGTATATAACGACTTGCTTGTGGATCTACGTACATGGTTCAATGTGTAGTGGAAGTTTGTGATCTACACGAATCACGTTATTGACAGTCGTGATTAGTAAATTCTAAACGATCTTGTATTAATATACGTAAATAGGTATACGCAATATAATATAGTTATTAATTGTACAAGCATATCCAGTACATAGTCTCTAGTACTACACAGACGTAGCTACGTGAGTAGTCTCGCGGCGACGTACAAAGGGTCATTGTTTGTGAGGGCCGGACCGTATAGGATCCATTAGATCGCCTCTCCATGTATGTGATGGATCGCACCTAATCGTACATAATGCTTAGTGTTAAGTGCTTGAGTGTACACATGCTACATCTAGTAGCATCATTGTTAGCTTTACAAATAAATTAGTTCTTGTTGCGCCAGGTTTTAACGATCCTGACAATAAACAAATGCGCCTCATAAGGTGAAGAGAAACGTGACATTAAAAACTAAAATTTGTTTAATTTACAACTACAAACTTGATAGGCTGATGTCCAATTAAATGTCATTTGAGTTGCTAGAAGCATGATCATCTACTTATTTTTGAAATTCAGAAAACTTGACAGATGTGTTAAAATGATAAATCTTCAGAGACGGGACGTTAGTGTGTTATTTGTGACCCAGGCATTTGGGTCATCATTTATCTGTTACATTCACTCTCACGTCTAGCGTGTTCTCTGCCTACGCTCCTAGATTCCATTTTTTTCTAAGTTTAGGTAAAACTTTATTGTTTAGTCAATATTTTTGTTGACACGACCGAATTTAAAGTTTGCTTCTATTCTAAAGTCTATTTCTTCTCTTTATGTATGGGCCGATGTCTGGCTGTGACACGCGAGCGCGCCGGCCTGCGCCCAGCCTAAACGAAATACAATTAAAAACGTTTATAACGAGGCGAGACAGAGAGCTAGGGAAGTCGTAGCACCGAGGCTTCAGGTAAATTAGAACGAGGTTTAACAATTTAATATTCTTTCGTATTGCGACAATATGATTAAAAAAAGATTCTCTATCGTTTCTGATGTTTAATTGATGATCTCTTCAACAATAAGTTGCACAGAATCATGTCTGACATCCGACAGTCGTCGACTGCTGGGCGTAGGTCCCCTGCATGACACTTCCACTATAAAGATCTACCGAACGTTATGGCGATTACCGTCTCTGTCCAGATGTCTCCGGCAACCTTGACCATCGTTTGTTTATGTTGTGGAAGGTCAACTATTTTGACTGCATCCTGTACGTGATCACTGTTTTAGGACCAAGACCAGAATATCTTACAATTCAATTTAAGACCTTCTCTGTGATCACCTCACTGGATACTCGTAGGATTTGTACTAATCAAATCAAGTCATCCACAGAGGAACCTGGCCGATATATTTAACGCACCGCCAAAACTATTAGACCTCACAGCGGGATACTTGACATACAGCCAACTATTGTAATGTAGACGATTTTTGAAAATGTAACCCCAAGATGAGTTAAAAGAGTGAAATATTAATGAATGGAAAAGTGAAACAATAACAATGACGATTCATAGTTTTTCAAAAAAGAATCCCGAACTGGCTGAAAAAAGGGGTAGAAATGTTTATATGGAAAATAGTAAGTGTGAAAGATATTGACGACGCGACGTGAAAACGGATAATTTAAAAAAATGCGCTCACGCCCGTACCCAAAGGGGTAGGCAGAGATCATGGATTTCCAATGGCGCGATCCTGGTACACCTCTCTCGTTTCTTCTATTTTCTCTCTCTCGTTTCATTCATACATCTACGCATACATGCTTGTCGGCTACGTTATAAGGGTTACGGATGTAAGGGTGCTCCTTACATCGCGCTGTTTAGTAAGCCACTTATGTGACCGATATAAGTTCTTCTAAGCTATCCCCTACCATCATTGCCACTCACTTGTGCTACATAAATTTCTTTCGTTATTCTCTCTTCATTCATCCTTTCAACATGCCCGAACCACCGCTGCATACCTTTCTCAATTCTAGTCACAACATCCACTTTTAAGCCACTCTTTTCCATTATAATGGTATCTTTAATCCTATCATTCAATGTCTCACCTAACATACTTCTTAAGGATCGCATCTCAACGGCTAACTATAAAATTTATACTTATAATTTAAAAATCTTCGAATACAAGGTCGGGAGCGACTGGTAGTTAGTTAATTTGAGTCTGTTGGATTCAATGGATCTTACGTTCGGTGCGTGTGTAGTCTATGTCCCGTATGAAGAGCGCCGCGTGGACCAGGTCGACCAGCAGGAGCGCGACTCCTGCGCAGCAGAGCGGCAGCAGCGCGGCGTACAGGCCGCACGGACGGTGGCTCTGCGTTAAGTTCAGCACCGCCAGCGTCAGCCACAGCACGTGCAGACACAACCAAAGCTTCATCTTACTGGATATAACCGAAAACATTTTGGAATTTGCTCTATTTTTTTATAGCCGAAAGCCCAAACGCCCCAAAATAAAATTAATTATGTGATAAAAGTTAAGAAGTTCAAGGGGTGATTCAATGGACGGCAAGAGATCGATGTCGATCGACAGTTGTGACTGCGACGGAGACCTCAGTTCACCTTTAGGCTGATAGTGATTGATAGTAGATCAATAGATTATATGTGACGTCAAATTGTCCCTTCATCTATTAAAAGATCGGGGCAAAGTTAATTGAAATTTAAATAAAATAATATTTTCGTTCATCTTGTAAAGCTTGTCGTATTATGGATTAACTAAAATATTCAATGATGCTAAAGCCATATTAAGTAATTCTGAAATAAATAATTCTATATTGTATTTAGAAGGCTGGTTCTAAATTGAAAATTCCCGACAGAATTCAGGCGCCTTCATTAACACGAGATGCTGCGAAGGAACGCGCGGAACCATTCCGAGCTCAAATGAACTGAGATGGATTGCGTGTAACAATTCCTTAACGTGCTCGAACTAATTTCACTCAGCTTTTATTTATATAAGGAAAATAAATGTTATGAATGACAAAAAGAAGAGCTGTATCGACTCGGTAAACGAATACACCATAATAGAGCTTTGAGATAAAACATAACAGTTAGTACTTTAGCTCAGATGACTGTAGACACATCCATCCATGTGAGGGTTGTTAATAAAATCAAACATACAATTTTCAAGTATATACCGCAAAAGTCGAAACAAAGAAATTTTTATTTATCACTTAATTTTTAAAAGACGTCAAGGCAAGGACATTTAAAACTTCTGCGGCTTCTGTGACGTTGTCACTACTCAACTATGCGTTATTATCATAATAATAAGGTTGGTTTACCTCCGGAAAGCGGCGGCGACGGAGTTGTTGATGGGCCAGGCGATGGTCGAGATGTACATGCTGGAAGTGGTCCGCACGGTGTAGTTGTAGAAGTGCATGGTGCCGCACGCGGCCGGCTCGTACAGGTACAGCAGCTTGAGTAGCGTCAGCTCGTACAGCTCGCCCGGGACCGGCGCCAGCCGACACCCCAGCGTCAGCCAGCTCATCACCACGCACGCGACCGCTGGACACCGTCATAAACTTTATATCATTAGTACAACAGGCGAGAGGTACAATATTACTGATGATTTAGTATGTGTTTAACCATACATATGTCAGACCCTAGCACCTGTATATGATATACAAAAATTAAATTCATACATTTTGATCAATATTGTATTTATTTAAGCGGATGCAAATTACAAGTATTTGAGACATACTTTTGTAATAAAATTGTACTTACTTTGGTACAAAATGATGACTAAAGTCCAAACACCTAGAGAATTCATTTCCAAGGAACAGATCGCTTTCTATTTTAAATTGTCTAAATTACAAATCAATCCGGGAATCCTCTTAGCGTCGTTGGCTCTCTGTCTCTTGACAATTGAATATCGAAAAACTTCAAGAGGGCCTCGGAACAATTTACTGTACCGGAATACTTGATCAAGAACGTTTTGATCACTGGCAACGATTAAAATGGCTTTCGTATTTTATGATACAATAATCAACTACGTAAGAGATGCGAAAACAGTTTATTATTAATCGATATGCAATTTGAAACAAAGTTTATTTCGTGTGGTCTCAGGGCTTCAACTAAGTGGTAAAACTATACTGTCGACGCTTTTGAGAACTCTGTATGATAAACAATTTCGTGATACCCCATTCGTGTAAAGGTCTCTGCACCGTACGCTGATATCACTCTTATATGGTAAAAAGTTTAATTCTGATAATTATGTAAGCTGTATGTTCTTTCCTTAACATGGCATGTTTTAAAATCGTGATCCGTATTCCGCACACTCGCGAGCGGGAGCATCGTACCTGCGCATCCTCAGTGTGTCTTCTTTAATTACCTCCCACTTTTACGGCTTCCCTCCAGACAGCGGGGACGTATTTACGGCCACTTGCCTCTCTTTGCTCGGATTAAAAGTTTTTATGTGGAAGGCTTCCCTACGACCCTTTGTCACGCCGTTCTTACACTTATTCCTGGGTTTAATAAAAAAAATGTTTTTAACTCTTCTATGATTTTGTCTTTCAAAAATATGTATTAATTGATTATTTAAGCTTATTTAGTCTACAAATAATTTAACCTAACTCACACTTTTTATTTAAACGGTCCACTAACTATTCAATTTTAAATTAATTGTCTGGAGACGTTATATTTTTCTAAGCAATTCGATGAAATAGATTTCGGGACCACAACATGCATCAATTGCAATTTAAAGAGATACAATTATCTGTCATCGTTTTTAATTGGACTAAAAGTAACTTGAAATTAATAACCAGTATGGTAGTTTAGTAAGACGTAGGTCTTATACAATATTAAAGTGACAGCGAGAATAAGTTAGTTAACAGTTACCTAGTTAACTGATTCGGTCAGGATTTCACTAAACTAGACCATGCAGCAATATTCTTGGTTCATAAAAGAAAATGCTAATTGTTGTATGCAATGTACAGAAGTGTCCCGGCCTGCCGCCACATCCATCACCAGCTTTCACGCAATATCGCGATTTAAATAAACAGAAAAGATTGTAAGAAACATAACGAGTCAAATGTTATAAAATAATTGCTAAATTACAACCTCACTTGTGCACTAACAAATATTTTATTTTCATTATTTTATTTCAGATTCTTTATTTGTTTCTTTCTATATTAACTTGTATTATTGTCAACATTATCACAAACATTATCTGTCGACTTCCGAACACGGGCCCAAGTGCGAACAAATACATATCAAGAAATATTCTGACTGACTTGCTTTTTATCAAAGAAATAGTTAAAATAAAATAAATTTGTCAAAGAAATTATAATTTATTAAATAAATAACATTAACAACTATACCATTTGCTAACGGGTACGGTGTTGATCGTATGTGGACAATTATTTTCTTTTGGTCGAATTTGTCTCGATTAATTACAATTTCGTTTTTCTACAAATGTTATTTTCATACAGGTTCCATTGTATTTTATGTTTAATGTGATCCAACAAATTACATCTTATCAACGGCTGCGAGACTTTAACCTAAATTGTCATCGTGTGTCATGTACATGCGACGTTACCAAATAGTTTAAAACAACTGTATGTAAGCCGCGGACTGGTACTGCGGCACTGCGCTGTACACGTAGATGGGGGCGCGGTCCTCGCTGCGGTACTGCAGGCGCGCGGTGTACGCCATGTTGCGGACGTCGTTCTCCGTCTGGAACTGCACGCGCTGCAGCTGCGAACCCGGCAGCAGCACATAGTAGGCGCCCTGAGCGCTCACCACCTCGGCGTCGTCTTTCGGTCCTTCTTCGAGCTTCTCTTTCTTGTTTTTGTCATCCTTCTTTTCGCTTCCTTCGATCCTCTCGACGTCTTCTTTTGCCTCACCGTCGTTAGCGTCGGTTGCTGGAGGTCCGTACTCGGTCTGCGGCGCGGCGTACGTATTGAGCGGGGCTCCGTAGCTGGTGGCGGGCACGCCGTAGGAAGTCGATGGAGGGGAGAGCTCCTCACGAGTAGGAAGGTTGAATGCCGTCGCCGGTCTGAAGCCGGCCGCCGGGTAGGGGGCGTCGTCGGTCTGCTGCGTCGCCTGTTGTCCGTCTTCTTGCCTGGCCGATCTCAGCCTCGCCTGCCTGTAGCGAGGGGGCTCGGCGGCCACGGCCGCTGCGAGGACGAGTACACAGATGAACGTCTTCATTGTTACTGATGCTTCGACCGCTTGGAGACGAATGATGCTTTGCCCTAAAACGGCTGCGCTTTTATACTCATTCCAGTGGTGAGTGAGTTTCTAGTCTAAGTTTCCGATTAGCAGGATGTGTCATCGTCTCCTTCAAAATCGATATTCTGGACGAGTGGGCCACGACATTGGCCTCCTCAAGCGAGAATAGGAGGTTGCGTAACGGTGGTCGATTAGGAGGTGTCATTGTTCATAGCGCGTACGTGACGAGCGTGGCGAGGAGGCCGCGATGGCGAACTTACGAAAATGCCTAATGAGGAGTTTTAATATTCATGGTTCGTGAGGAAATAGCTTTCTTTTGGCGTCGCTAATTAGACCTTTGTGGCGCTGTCCTCCGGTATTGTGGCCGGTCGGGACAAACTTAGTACCTCGTTATGGTTAATTAAAACGTAGAAGCAATATAGTACGAATTGCAAGCGGAATGCATAAAATATTGCGCATTTCTCCTTGATTCT
>JWHW01012470.1:55142-69312 GCA_000931545.1 Papilio glaucus
CAGAACTTAATTTTCCTGATAAAATATTTCCCACGCAAACCTTGATCTCTGAAATATAAATTTGAAACATATTTTAAGTTGTGTTTCATCTCCGTTGAGATTTAAGGCCGACTTTGTTAAGTCCTCGTGCACGTTTTTCGTATGTACGGTAATGTAGGGTAATACTCCTTAAATATTTATGTATAAAGTTTGCTCTGGCAAGAATAAAGAATGCTCCTGCAGTGATTGAGATTTTAGAATTGAATTTCGTAGTACCTGGCACAGTGTATGACTTCAATATAAGCTGGTACCGCGTATATGCTGGCTCTTATTAACCTAATAAATCAAAGTATTGGAGCTATTCCCGTGTGTCCAAAATGCTGCTAAATAACACTAAATTATCTAAGCCCTAAAGTTCATTTTTCACTACAACCGCCACAAAGCATAAGGTTCTTAGATTTGTATATTTGTAAGTATAATGATCCAAGTAAATTTTCCAACTAATGGTAATACTCGTGTAATGATGCCGGTGAGATCACAAAGACATCCGCAGCAAGCAAACGAGTTGCAGATGCGTTGCCTTCTTGTAATAGACAAAATATTTCGTTTGTTGTTATTATTAAAATGTTTCCTTTTCCTATCCATCCCCTCCCCCTTCAATCTGGGAAAGGAAGGACGACTGAAATTGGGACTTCAGCACCACATTCATCAGATGTAACGCAGAATACTTCTACTTCACGGCTGTCTTCTGTGAGGTCTTGGTATCTCACCGATCGAGCGGGCACTTTCGTGCAACTGATGTTGTTGCGGGGTCTAGCACTGTTAGGCATCTAGTTTTTGGCATCAAGTTATCCTGTCATAGTGCGTAAGGTGATAACTCTCCTCATCGTGATTACTGGCCGTCGTCACCGTCTAGCCTCAACGCTTTGTTCTTGATACACCGGATCATGTTTTATAAGCTATCTTTTAAGTTGCTTAGAGTCTGTATTTATTCACAATGTTTTATAGGCACTCAAAGCTTGGTCGTATTTTTATAATGATATACATATAGCTTATGTGTACGTAATCAGCATAACCATTATGTTAATATAGTGCGCGCGTGTGGCGCCCCCGTGCGGCGGGGCCCATGTATTATGTCACATAAAACGTACTCAGATTATTGCACGTTTGTTTTCGTAACTCATGTTTTTTAAACGTTTGTAAATGTTTGTGTTCTCGTTTTAATGGAATTAGAATAATAAATAACTTTACAGCGCACTTTATTCCTCCGGTGGCGTATTCACAAAAATAACAACAAATTTATACTCCGACATAAAGGGGGTATTACATTTGGCTGGATTTAGACGAGCTAGATCAATATACATTGCTGGCTTGGAGTTACCTCCATTCCAATACCCTTACTCCGACCTGCAATGTATATCGAATTAGTATTTTAGCCTCGCTTCATTCATTCATACATTGATTTTGTTGACCAAGTATTTTCATCTCCTGGCTTGAAATCTCGTAAAACCTTACTCACACTTCTACACCTTACTACACTACATCACGACTAAAATCACGTCTCCGGCTCTCTTCGCACTTAACTGAGAATCTATTTTTATACTAAATAATTCTCTAAATCTTTATGCTTCGTTTAAATTGTGTTCGAATTAATATGAGCCATCGGTCGTAGAGTAAACCTTCAGATCGTCCTTGTATTCCATTGTCAATATAACTTGATAAGGTATTGGGGCGTTGGTGTTTTATGTGAGTGCGTCCGTTGAACTAATCGCTAGGAGGTTCAATAAATCACGCGACGTGACCTTAACAAAGGACCATTTGAACGCAAAATTTTATGAATCGTAAAGAGATCTCCGATGCGAAATAATGAAAGAAAGGTCTTATATTGTGGCTCGAAGTTCTTATCATCGACTTTAATTTATAGTTCACTAAGTTTCCTTTTTAGGGTTCCGTACCCAAAGGGTTAAACGGGAACCCTATTACTAAACCTCCGCTGTGTCTGTTTCTCTATCCGTCTGTCACCAGACTGTATCTCATGAACCGTAATGGGTAGATAGTTGAAAATTTCACAGATGATAACAACAAATACTAAAAAACAGAATCAAATAAATATTTGAGGGCTCCCATACAACAAACGTTTTTTTGTCGTTTTTATAGATACGGTACGGAATCCTTCGTGCGCAAGTCCGACTTGCATTTAGCCGGTTTTTTGTTTACGTCATCACTTTGCATTCCCTTTCCTCGTGTGCTTGTTCCAAGTATTTTTAAATTTTTTTCATGAATTTCACTTCCATCTTAAATCCAATTTCCCAAACATTAATAACTTTTAAAACGTAATTAACAGGGGTTATTAAATATATAAACAGCTGTTTCATTATCCATCTCCATCATCCATCATATATCAAAACATGGTGCGATTGATGTTTTATTTAACAGTGGTAGAGTCCGCAACAACATCTGTTGCACGAATGCGCCGGGTCGACCAGTGAAATACCACGACCTCACAGAGAACAGGCGTGAAGTAGGCGCATGCAGTGTGCCTTTTGATATATAAGGCGCCGGAGGCCTAATTTCACTTCCCTCCTAATAAGGATAGGATGGGAAAAGGAGTAGACGAGGAGGAGATAAATGGAAATGGGTGCAAAATATAAAATAAAATTCATTTTTATTTGTAGTTTTTAGGTATTTAAATAGTGTTAAGGTAAATTTCGATATACATAATAATGCAGTCTCCATCAGTCGAGACGCAGAGCCGCGGGACCCGGGGGGCTCGCGTGCAGACGGCGCCGGCTGCACTTCAAATATTCATGTCCCGGCCTTCCCATTGACTCATTGCGGCTTCTATATTGCACACGTTTTACAACAAAGACACGATTTGAATGCACCCGTGTTAGTCCCGAAGATTACCGCAGGAGTAGGCGTCGGTCCCGCTACAACTTATATATAATTATTTTAATAAAACGACCTTTAAGTGTTGTTCATCATGGTCGCGGTTATAATTTAAGAATTTTCTGGCGGGACGATAGATGGCGGCACGCTCGCACTAATTACAATATGTTCTTTGTTTTTTCTTTGCTAGACACAGCTGCCGATGTATGACTTTAATTTTACCCCTTCTTCGTTTGTACGTTTTCTTTATATACCTCGGTGTAATAAAAATAAAAAGAGAGGGGTGTCTTATGGATACGCGGTTGGAACGGAGTTCCTTTTGCTGTATGGGTATTTAAACGGTTTTCGGTAGCATTTCATTGTGACACTTTCTTTGGTCTAGCCTCTCGGTCCGTAAATAAACGAATAACTTGCTATAAAAAACTCAATTCTAATAAATATTAAAATTATTTTTTCTCGGCGTTCTTTTAAAACATGTCGCCTATAGTTAATATCAAAATTTCAAACACTTTTTCGTAAAGTTCTGAACAAATCACTCAATTTATTTAAGTGATATTCACGTGCACAAATTTTCCCTGTGACTTGATTTCAAAAGTTGCGTGGAGTCGCGCCAGGTGATTACCTTTATAAGCCGAACGCGGCTAAAATTTCGAGGAGAATAACAGAGGGTGTGCTCCCCTGCCGCCACCCCATCCGCGAGGCCGGCATTTGTTTTTTATGGCTCCATCCCCGACCATATCCCGCCGCGAACCGCTTTACTATCCGATAGTAATACCCTCTAAGTGAGGATAGTCAACTGGCTGGAAAAAAATATGGTCTTACAAAAATAAGAACATCGTCAACTTTTGAAAAAAATTTACGTCAACTAGTAAAATGAATAATTTGTTAAGTAAAGTGTAATTCAAGAGATCAACTTATTCTGGCTATGAGCTATTACATTTGTTACGTAGACGGACATCGACTGATACATCATGTGGCTCACCCTCCAAAGAGTACAACACTTGGCAAGAATCTTGTGACACTCCGGTCCGCCCTGTCCGAACAGAATCATAGTTTTTTAATCGGATAATGAATAAGAGTTATAAATTGTCTTCTAGAAGTTGAAATAGTATTTGCACACCTGTCCTATAATTTTGTTTAAAGTTTCTAGCTGCTTACAATTTGATAATGATTGGTTGACATTTTGTTTTTGCTGGTGGTTATTGCCGTGGCGTGTTTTGCGGGGCACAATGGCGGTCGCACGCGACCTGTGTCAATAGTTGTGAATCAAATGTTTATTTTTCTGTTTATTTTGTGGCACTGACATAAAATTAATTGTTATTAAGGGGTAAACTCTGAAGCTACTGAGCCTATTTAAATAAACAATAATTATTTAATTTATGTAAGTTTAGTAGGATAGGTAGGGTTATTATACTCATGAACGAGCAGAGAGTGCGTGTACCCACCTGTATGCACGGCCCTGGCAGACGGCACCGCGGCAGTGCGGCGCCACGGCTCCGTGAAATGGAATCAATGTTCTGGTTTCACACGTGGTCGCTGCTCCTGTATATGCAAATACATTTCACAGAGACAAATTCAACGAACAAATTATTACATTAATTAAATTGAAATTAAACTACTTTTACGGATTTTATCGCAATTTGCTTAATGTTTATGTTATTTTTTCCGACGTTTCGAATACTTTACAGTACTAATGGTGTCGCGGGGCTGAGGTGTCTGACGTCCCGATGTCGGGAACATAATCATAAAATAAATGCGATAAAATCCATTAAAAATGTTTAATTTTTATGTGTAACATTCGGGTTGATATGAGAATTAATTAAATTATTAATTATCTGCAGAATGTTGCCTACACAATATTCAGACACAGTTCACATTGTAAACGATGCTTCAGTTATCTGTGAAAATCGTGGGGAATTTTCCACGATTTTCTCACTGTGTATAAATAACTCTTGACCTATCGTAGGAGCACAAGCCTCGGTTACTTTACCTTTAATTCTGTAGGCAAAAGAAACGTTATCGTAACTCAAATGTGACACGAGGCGAGGCCGTCACTGTACACAGGGAAGTGAGCCAGTGAATCAAATATAGCATATGTTTGATCACACTTCCACTTTATTGATAAAGTTTGTGTAAAATTAAACGGATAAAAATGTGAATCAATTCGGATATTTTTCGAGACAAAAAGTTTTACTTGTTTTTTGTATCCCAAACAAAAATTTTGAAGGAATTGCGTTTCTGTACACCATCATAATTTACTCCATTCCAAGTCGCTCCGTGATGTAAATGCGATGGCCGTTTCACAGGAGTTGTCTGGCATCAATTTCCTTTCGTTTCCGTGCCCCGGCGTTTTCTGTTTGCGAAAATATCAATAAAACAAATGAAAAGTCAGACCGAGCGTGAAAAGGCGGCCCCGCACCGCGCCGCGCGAATGAAAAAAACGCCATCCGAATGAAAATATCGAACACCGTTCTATGAATGTATCGCTGTTTGAATATTTTTTTGTGTCGGCGAACAACAAGTGTCGCACAAAGACCTGAGTATGTATTTGACAACAAAGGCCGCGCGTAACTCAAGAAATATTTGCAGGGACCTTTATTCCACTCGTAGTAATGCCGCATATTTTTTCATTCGCTGTAAATGCAAATATTTATGTCACTATAATGTTTTTCTGGAACTTCTACATCGAATAAGACCAATCTATTTCTTTGTAATCTCACTATGTTGTCGTAACACAGTGTTCACACTGCCGAAACATTCAGCAAACATGTTGTTACCTCTCTCTTTCTCTATGAAAAAAATGAGAGGACGATATGTTTTATGTCAATGTTTTCGGCAATATAAATTCACGTTAAGGACATGTCTTGCCTCAGCTGTAGTGTAGTACAGATCGATTACTCAGATCTCTTAACCGAGTGGTTGTCAAACGTCACACGATTTTAAATTATTCAGGTAGTACTTTATAATAAGTAATTTTTATTTATAACATCCTTTGTTTGAAAACCTGCCATAAATTTGTTTTACAAACGCATGTTTTGTTACTTAAATCCTTGGTTAGTCCAACAAATAAAATCGTGCGATGCGCTAGTTTTTATTTGGGGGTTTCAAATCTTTTACTATAATTATATTGAAATTAGTTTTGATTCAACAATTTTATTGGCTATTTTTGCCACTTCAATAAAAAAAAATGTTATAAAATAATTCCGACTACAGAGATACCGGTCGGCGCAGGGAACGCGAACGGAGATGATATCAAAGTATGATCTCAAAAACTTGAAATTTAAGCACAACTTTAAAAAAAAAACTCGCTCGCGAGGGGTTCCGTACCACTGTTTTAGTATTTATTGTTATAACGACAAAAAATAAATACATCATCAGTGAAAATTTCAACTGTCTAATCACCTTTCGTGAGACACAGCCTGGTTACAGACGGACAGCGGAGTCTTAGTAATAGGGTCCCGTTTTACTCTTTGGATACGGAACCCTAAAAACGCACCCGACCATAACAATAATAAGTTAAAATATGAACTGACCCAAATAAAGCGCTTTGTACTCACTTAAATTGTTCACAATGTGTCACGAGGCGTGTGCGCAGGCTCTCATTTGTTACTGAGCGGCTTTCATGCGCCACCGCCATTGTTCCTGTTCTAATTATTGTGAACTATCTGTGTCGCGCTTACAACACTCATTATTTACACATTTTTAAACTAGGTCCATTGTGTCGTAGCTCGAAATTATAAGTACCAAATCCACGCGCGTAACCTAAAAAAGTCCAAGTACGGTCTTTAATTCTATTTATCTATTTTGTCATCACATACCGTCTAGAGCTAGGTGAGCGGTTACCTTAAACCTTGTTATGCAAAATCTGCGTTTAGTTTTGTACCATTATGGAATATAAGGTTATACCACAAGCGGTGGCGCATCCAAACCGCAGCCAGCACTGCGTCACTCGATGTCTTAATGAACCTACTAATTAATCACTCAGGGTATGAAAAAGGCATTAGATTAGTAATTGTTTTTATATTATATGTATTTGGATAAAATATATGTATTTGGATATGTCATTATATGTGATAGTAAAATGGTTATGAAATAAGGATATGTTCAAGATAAGAATAAAATTTCAAGCGGTCGAAGACAGCTGATCTAACGATCGTAGTTTCACTGTATCCGTGGAAGTAAATAACATTAACGAGCATTAATTCACATAGACACAGCGCAATATATAAATTGTACGCTGCGCTATGTACATCGTAAATATTTAGCTCGCATTCAGAATCAAACCACCGAACAGTTTGTTAATCAAACAATGAATTCAAATCACAGTTCGACTACACGCGTAGTCATACAGAATTTAGACATTTGTATCAATTTATGGTCATTCATCAGTATTACATCATAATACAAAACAGACAGCTGTTCTCACAGACATGGATTTGTGAGAATTACCACATTAAATGGTAAAACAAAAGCCTTTTCTTGAGAGTTTGCACTGTATTTAATATGTTTGTTAAATGAAGTAGCAGATTTTTACGCCGCAATATTTTAGGGCTAGTGTAGTCACTGTACTTGCTAACTGCACCAACGCGCACGGCCAAATTATAAAAATCCAGTTTAACTCGGACGTGGTATATATTTTAAAGGAGTGTATATTTGCGCGGCATTTATTTAATTAAAACTGGACTATGCGAGCGGCGGGCGCCTCGCCTTTAATTAAGATGAGAAACGTGCCCTTTATATTTGGAACATATATTTTTTGATAATTAACCACGTCGAAAATTATCCTGCGGTTAAAATATTAATTATTTTATCTGCGTTAGTGCGCGTTGACTGGATAATCCAAACGTTGACCTATAAGTAGTACATAAAGTGAGCGGCACGGAATTATACGTCGCTTGTGATCAGGACGGAGTCTCAGAGCTGGTCCTGACCGCCGTACGACACTTGCACGTAAGTGCCGCAATTTCCGGAGGAAATAGCGCGCGGCGTCAGCTTCCATTATGTATCAATTAGCTGACAACTCCTGTCATAAGATAGATTATTGTTTCATTGCTTGTTCACTATTTAGCAAATAAAATAAATTAATTATTTAGTATGGTGGAAATGTCAATTAATCTGATGATGAACTTAGAACAAACTTAAGACTTGTTTTCATAATTCATTTGTATCTCTGGAGGCTATGTTTTGACGTTTCATTGTCAAAAGTTGTAAACAATACATTTTCATATTAATTATCGACTGACTTAATAAAAGTAAGTGTGTCGATAAACTCGGGCGATAGAGAGGGTTTTACAGAGGTGAAACCCCCGTTAAATTAACTCGGTTTAACGCTAAACCCCTGTTGGAAGAATATCTGTATTCATCACGTTGTTTGGTCTGAAGTTACACATTGCTTTGAATAGCAAAACATTCACAAACGTCCGTGTGGTTTCCGTTCGGCGACCACTAAATCCACTATGTACGCAACTGTCTTCAAAGTATTTGCATTCGTGCATTATTTACATTTAAGTCGTAAATAACTTAACCCTTTACTTAAGAGGGTCCCTAAGAACTTTCGGGACTATCGCTTAAATGTGTCGAGGTACAGATGGACTCGACAAATGCGTTAAGACTTATAGCTCATAGTGGAGCTTAAGAGATAATTGAGTCGAAAGTAAAAGATTTGGGACGTCAACGTTTAAACTATATGGAAGACGTTTTTTATCCAATGATCTAACGACCTCAGGTTGCTTGAGGTAAGAAATAAATAGATAAATAAAGATGACAGTGTCGAGACACTTCTCTAGGATTCAATATATATAAAGCATGGCTACATCTGTTCTCTGACATACAAACCTTTATAATTACAATACTAATATACTTATTTGTGTTTCATTGAGCATAAGACACAAATGTGACAAGAAGTTAACCTATCGCAGTGCACCGAAAATCGATTAGACTGGGACATTTATGATTTTTGGTACAGGTGCATTAAGCCATAACAGTTATATTTAAGGCGGCGTGTTCAAGCCAAACCGCCGCCAACTGTGAGCAGGAGCACTGTAATCGACAGTGTGAAGTGAGGAAAGCGAACATTTGCCCTGCACGTCGAATGCGGCGCACGGATCCAATCCGCTATTGCGTTCAGCCACGTAGGCGCTCAGCGTCCGCGGCGCGTCGAGCTGTCGGCGGCTAACAAATGTTTGGTTTGTAAACGCCATAAAATTTTAACTAAGATTTGTAAGCAAGACGGTACGAAACTATATCTAGCATTTTGCAAAGTATCTAAATAGGGTCGCGTCGCCACATTCGTAAGCCGAGCGCTGGGGCTCATTTGCAGGGCCGTTACATCGCCAACCTCTCTCTATCTCGCCCCTAGAGAACCTTTAAAGATTACAGCGTTGCTAAACTAACAATATTACCGTATAAAATTTAAATAGATACAAGAGACAAAACAGTGCTAAAGTAATACCATTTCATAATAGAAAGGTTACATAAAGACATGGTGATCATAGCATCATCAGCCTCTATCAGTCCACTGCTGGGCACAGATCTTCCCCAGCGCCTTCACAATATGCTGTTCCTCGCGCACTTCCTGCCGCCCGCATGAGGTCATCGGTGCATCTGGAAGGAGGACACCTGTCACTTCTGGTCCCCATCCGTGGCCACCACACCATCATGACCACTTAATTTTAATCTCTGACGATCTATCAAAGACTATAAAATTGTGTACAGTTTAATATATTTTATTTATTATTGTACTACGTAGTCGACGATAAAGAAACAAAATATTATTTGTAGTAGATTCCTTACGTATTAAGGTCACGTGACACGGATCCACGTAGAAGTGAACACATTACTAAGATATCCGTAATCGTTATCGTTGTTACAATTAAAAATCAATTTACACGTTATTTAAATTGAGATGAATCTTAGTTGCAAGCAGCTCAACTTGTCATTCCGTGTCCTCCGCTCGGCGGTAATGTTAACGTGATGCTTCGTCTGTTGAAGGTAAAATATCCTTTAATAATTTCTTGCACACATTGTTCATCTCGTCAACAAACACTTGTTTTGAGGTCATTGGTTCATTGTGAGTTGTACAGCACATTTATTGTATTGGAAGTACATCTCACAAACAGATAATTCTGTAAATGAATAATTTATTGGTATTTATCAGAGATTAATGTATTTTATCATTGGCGACGGCATAACACGATTTATTAATTAATCAAATAAAATTACCATCGCTATCTTAATCTTTAAGTGATAAAGTATTAGGATGTTTACGATTTTCTATTATTAATTTGATACTTATGAGTTTGTACAAATATATTGTAGATAATTTACGATGCGATAAATATGACGTTAGTTCTTTAATTAAGTTTAATTATTTTTCAGATGTTCAACTTAATAATAGTGATGGCGCTGGTGTCAGTCGGCCGTTCTGATCCAACTCCTGATGATATAACATTTCCAGTTGATTTGGACAACGTTAATGCTGGCCTCACGAGTGCTCTCAATCCAGAAGCAGATGAACCTATCAATACTGATGTTGATTCTAGTAATCCAGAGCCTTCTGATGACGTGGATACTAACTCCATTAATGTACAGGGTCTAACTTCTACAAATGTTGCACGCGCCGCGGTTAGCTTCCTTTATAATGTACCTTACACGAGTTTCTTAGATTGTATTAATGCGCGATATCCCCTCGATCCGTACTTTGACCCGTACTACAGGCTTCGAATGCAAGATCCGTTGTACAGACGTTGGCTAAAGCAACGTAACTGTCGGCAGTTTCTTGCTAATTTCAAACCGCGTCTTGCCTTGTAAAATCATAACGGAATGGCGCCATGAATAACTATTTTGTTTTTGTAACAGACTATAGCAGGTTTTCATTATATTTCGTTTATTAATCTAAAAAAATATCTTCTTCAAGCATTATCATATTTTTATTTGTGTTCGGCTCTCCCGGTCTCTCTTCCACGACGACGACGGTCCTGAGCCATCGCTGGCTCCAAAATTCTTTAAGCAAGATCCATCTCGATCGGAGTTCACCGCGACGGTTAGGTCGCCATTCTGTTTGAAGAATAATTATAATATATATTATTGTTTTGTTTTTAACATTAAATTATTAAAACATTTTTTTTTTTCATTTAACATTTGTTCATCAGAAGTATTATCAGAATAATAACTGAACTGTTCAATTTATGTAAGATTGTATCTTGGATTATGTTTATAGAGAGTGTTACTAGGAATGAATGTATCCGAACACATTATAGAACAAATAAACTAAAGCTTACTACGAGTAGCAAAGGACTGTTTTGAAAGTTCTTAATGTGCGAATAGGTTATACAATCTCTAGGAATTCAAATTGTTTCAACAGAACGCCAAATAATTTAACCCTTGAGAAGTTTAGCGTTCCTCGCAGAACTCAGCGCTATGAAGTAAGACTAAACAAATTATAATTAGAAGTCACATTATTTGTCCGCGATAACGATTTATCGAGGTTATTTAAGGAGGTTGTAAAATTGAACAAACTTCTTTGATTTAGAGCGCGTTGAAATTACCCAAGCCTACGTCATCAAAAAAAACTCACATTGTCTTGAATTGTATTTTTGAGCTATTCAACGAAAAGGATGATCGGAATGGACACCATGACATAGTATTATGTGACATATCTAGCGTTACTTTACATACAAAAATTACTAAATAAAAAATATCTAAGATTTATTTTGTACTAAACTAAATCCTAGTAAAGTTATTTAGTTTTCAATCCGCCACTGTTCAAACGCCTATCTGTACATATAATAACAATGTAACTGATCGCTGTCTGTACATGGAAGATATTTGAGAAAAACTATTATTGGGGGCCTTCACAAACGCAATAAAACCCAAAATGATTGTTTGTCTGTTTGTCTGTGCGTTTGTTACAGCTGATCTCAGAAACGGCTTAACCGATTTTGATGCGGTTTTCATTAATGTATTGTGGTAAGATTCACTTAAAATTTAGTATTTGATTTATCTCAATCGGTTTTAAATAAAAACGTTAAATCAATTTAACCGTGCTGTGTCGACCCCACATACGCGGGAAAAGAGCAGGGAGATGATGATGATGTTACGGTAGTATTAAGTAGGTAATATCATTTCGTTTAAGTAAAATTGCAGGGCGGGTGAAACCGCGGGGCACAGCTAGTAATTAATAAATGCGTAATTTCATTGTGTTTCATGTTTTGCGACAGGTTCCTACACACCTGCGTTTGTTAGAATTTCGCTAGAATATTTCACAAATAAACTGCGGAAATTCATTCAATTAAGATTTTTCAATACTTTGTTCTTATAATTATACTAAACCGAAGGAAGGTTTAATTTAAAATATTTTGAATAATTTTCAGTAAATGAAATAACAAGGTAATTAACAGAGGGGTCTAGATGTGTGCACCCGTTGCCGCGGACCTAGCAACACATCGGAGCACAATGTACGAGTGAGAGCGCAGCGCCTGCTACACTCTCTTGATTTGTGAACCGCATTCCTCACCTGACTCCCCAGCACTACAGCGCTGTAATTGTTTAATGCATTCAATAAATCTCTAACAATTAATAATAAAGAAAAAAAATAAAGCTATTAAAACATAAACCTCAGAATAAATTAACTATTTTTCATCTAATATAATAAGGATATTTGTATCGTATTTTCGCCTTATTACAACTCCAAACTGAGATTACCATACCTCTATATCATAGCGAATAGATTGAGAGTGATGAAGATGCGTCAGCTCGCATCTTCATCCTTCTTCAAATCTCGCAAAATTACACTTCAACTTCTTCTCTGAATTTTCTGTGTCCTTGTTCACATTGCTTTAGACTATTAAAGACACCAAGCATTGTCAATAAAATACCGGTGAACTGGTGAGGCGTCGCTTCTAAGTAACTTTATTTAAAATTATTTACGAACTATCTGCCCACACTATATTTATTCAACACTACAGCAATGCATCTGCAATTCTTGTTGTGTTGCGATCGTTCAAGCGCCAAAGTAGGTTGACCTGAAGTTGACTGACGTCACGACTACCTTTGATCGTGACGTTATTCGTGAGAAGTGGGCAAACGAGCAACGGGTCACCAATAGTTAAGTGATCACCGCCGTCCATGAACATCCACAATATCAGAAGAACTGTATATGCCCCGGCCTTTAAGGAGGAGTACGCTCTTTTCTTGAAGGACCCCAAGTCGTACTGGTTTGGAAATACCGCTAGAGACAGATTCCACAAGACGTTTGAAGGTTGACTTATGAAAAAGGTCTGTAACAAATGTGTGCGAACAGGGGCTTCCACACATATATAACAGATCGCGCAGCAGCCCACCTGTTGCGCCCGTGCCTCGCTAGGCCCGGCCTCAGCGAGATGTATAACAACTTGTACTTTCATTATCTGTAAATGCACATACATTTTCATTACTATATCAATCGTTATAGAGTCACGAAGGATTAGATTTTGTTATTATTTATCCACTACAGCCTAACATTAAATGAATATGCAATTTAGCTCTGTTTTCAACAATTTTAATTAGTATGCAATATGACAAGGCCTACAAACAAACTCCATCAACTAATCATATCCGCACAAAGTTTGTGAGTCAACTATTAGTGCTAACTTATTCAAGGTTTGTAAGAGTCCCGTTTCTTACAATCCTAACATCATCTTTGCTCTTTATATTAGATCAGTCGTGATTGTATCGAAAGGTCGTAAATACAAGAATAAAAATATCTTGCACGAAGGGACGGCAATACTGGTAATGGATCGTGTGAAAGGGTTAGTTATATTAGTAGTTTGTAATATGGAGCGTAATATTGAGAGTGGCTTTCTTTGATATCGCTACGCTGAACCACTTTGAAGGAGTCGCTCCACTCTATCAAACTCATTTGCAATATCCAAAATACAAAACACACAAAAGAAAGCACCTTTTTTAGAGTACAGCGGGTATTAAAGTATTTTGATTAAATCTTTAAATATAAAGGTGCTTACACACGTGATAATAAAATCAGTTTACAAAAAACTGACCAGTGCAGAATGCAGTGACTATGTAACTCCATTTTAAACAGCATTATTTAGGCTCACGTCCATCTCCCATCCATATATCCAGAAATACAGAAATACAGAAATACAGAAATACAGATTTATTGGTAATTAACTAATTACAGGTCATGGTTACAATAAAATATTTTAAATTTAGACATTTATCAAAATCTACTTCAAGCTGCAAGTAATTAATAACATTAAAAAATAAGAGAAATATCTGACAAAAAAAGTGATAGAAATTAGTTTAA
>JWHW01012470.1:73685-87643 GCA_000931545.1 Papilio glaucus
ATATATGCTGTCTACTTTAATTTTAAGTGCACAAATATACTAAAGTGCATCTGGGGACTACATTAAATTAAGAATATTGTACAAGTTTTATCTGTACATTGCCAAACGTTATTTACTATGTATTATTTATCCCAGGTACATATTTCTTAACTAAAGCGGTTGTTTAAAAATAACTAACTGGCTCAGTTAAATTACTATATATTAATTTAAAAAATACAGGCCATATTACTTATATTCAAACAATTGTTAAAATCGGCGAAGTCCTTTCAGTTTCAGAGTTTACACAAACAAACAAATGTTCCTAGTATTAGCACTGATTATGCTCTGCTAACATTATCTCCCTTAGCGTAGCGATTTGTCTCGGCCTCACTGTTAGAGTTGCTAACGCTTGGAGCTAACCAAGCTGTCCGTCCGCGCGCACTGTTTTCTGTTTATTGTTCAGTTGCCGAGTGCAAAGGAAACGCTTACAGCTTCGTCCCGCTAACAATGCCAGCACTTTGTCATTCTTAATAAGAATTAAATTCTTTTTAATTTGTTAAATCCCAAACGAAAACAATTATAAGTTCAACTAATGAGATGGGTGGTCCCTTCCTGTTTTCATGGAGTTCTCAGGAAATTGCTACAATACTGAGCCATGGGATTCATTTGTACAGTGGAAGTAAATGTAATGTTCTTAATAAAAGAGGGCTTTGATTTTCACTTATTATTTATTAATAAACTTATAATCTTAACATATAAAGAACAATATAAAATCAAGAGCGCCTGTGTGCATTAGTGTCTCGTAGTTGAAAAAGGGGGCAGGAAGTGGCTGTCACAACTGACGTTTATTATTTTATTTTTTTAGAGATGCGTTCAGGAATACTACAGTGAATGACTGAATTGATTTGACATAATTATTAGAATGTTTGTTAATATTCAATTCCTTAATAATAATACTTAAAATACTTTAGCGTAGTAGTTGTTAAAGATCTGTAGACACTTTACGTGTTATAAGCGTGACAAGTCCATCGTATTTGTCCGCATGTGACGGCAACGTGAGGCGGTTACTTTCGATCGACATTTGAATTGAAAATCAAACTTTATTCGATCCCGCGTCCAATTTTACCTCTCGCTTGCAAACCACCCTCAATTACTGTCCCGCAGCGAAACGTTTGCCGAAATACTATCGCTTATATACTCAGGTCGGACAACACAATCTGTAAGCTGCCCAAAATAGGATCTAATAAAGAAATTGTAGAATAGAAGACGAGTATACAATGTGTGTATATAATAATAATGAGATAGTAAATAGCTTTTATAAAGGCGGGCTTTTATTAAATATTATTTGAAATTAAAATTTTGGGGAGTGCGCGACGAGAGCGTTACGAAAAGTGTGATCGGGCGAGGCGATCGGAAGTTTTTTTAATTTTATTGTTAAGGTACAAGGGTTTTTGTATTATTTTATTATTTATTATTAAATTATTGTCGAGCCTGTGTTTTTAAGGTCAAATTCGATATCGTTATTTTTTGCAATAAAATGAAAGTATCAAAACGTTTAAATTGTAGTTTATTAATTCAATATTATTGTCCAAATGCTACAAGATACAAATGCTTGTTTTACCTCTACGGCAAGCATCTCGATGTTTGTACATCGTGAGCGGCGGCCGCGTGACGTAACGTGAATGAGTAACGTCACGTTTATGTTAAGAACACAAACAAACCTGAACAAACTGAGCGACGACACGACACGAGACGACGCAACACGCGACTCGTGTCAAATTCGTCGCGACACAGATTTAGCGTCTCGTGTTGCCGACGGAGCAAACCCTTTAGAAATTCATGTTGAGATTTCTCCTATATCTCAAATTGGACGGTAGTTATATAAAACAATGATAGATTTTGTTCTATGAAAGGCACATCTTTTTTGGTTTTTGCTTACCCCCTGAAACCAACAATTTAAGGCTCGGTAATTCGTCGGTATTCGAATTCAATACGGCATAATATATTTCCCTGACAGTCCGGTCTTTCCATGACTTTTTCTTCATTATTCCCGCAATGTTTCGTCTGCCTGGCCGACAGATTCAAAGGGGACTGATAAATACAAGAATGATGGCAAAATGAACAATATAAATATTGCGAGCCTTCAACAAAAGCCAAAGAATTTGTTTCGCTTCTATTATGCATACCGACGTATCCTCCTGGGCCACGGTAGAGACATTATGATTCTCTTTCTTTTTCCGATCTGCTCTGACCGGGGTTTCGTCGTCATGTTATCTTACATTCAAATTAATCTCACAGAACCGCGAAGCAATATGAAACAATGAGACGATATCAAACATACGATATTATGAAAAATATATGTAATGAATATTGATAGAGCTATGTTTAATTCGTCTTCAAATAATAGCATATAGAGTGGCGGTACTTGTGTACGCGTCATATATGATCTGTTTAGTATAGTGTGGGGAGTGCGGCACTGAGCCTAAACCAACCCGGGGTCAGCAGGTCGGCGCGGCGCTCCACACTTGAGCGGCTCTTGACGAACAAAGCAGTTCATTTCATTTCTAATGTTTCTTTTACTGTTGACCGACTTTTAACTAGCTAGCTGCAAGCTAGTGAATTATTAATCTAATAAAGTAAAAAAATAAGTAAAAATGTATACTTTATCAAATATAAATGAATATAAAAAAATATCGGTCATTCGAAATTTAATAAAAAAACTTTATCAAATAACTTGTAAAGGTGCTTTGAGGATATAATCAGCTGGATCGATGTGCGACTGAAGCCGCGTCACTAACCGTCACTAACGAGCGCCGGCACCGACGAACTCCAAATTGCCCCAAATAACGTATCCGTCCGCGGCCACGCCGGACATAAAATAATTGATGAGCCTTTCCGCTTAAAAGCTCGCCCGTTATTACAGTTTTCATGTTCGTTTCAGATCGACCGCTACTGCGAGCGACGCGGCACGTTAATGGCGAGGTGACGCAGCATGCGCCGCGTGCCCATCGCCGCTTTACTGCGGCTTCTTATCATCGCAGGTACTACTGAAACTTCAATGTATATATCCATTTTTTAAAATATACGAATGAAAGTGGTGTGCGATGCAGTGTTTGGAAATAATGCGTTTTGTAAATTTTACTTTGAGGTTTTACCGGTTTTAGTTGTTTAATATATTTGCATGACGTGAAATATGTTTATTGAAGCTTTTAAAGCTTAGCAAAGGAGTAAGCTATACATTAAGTAGAAGCATTTGTTATGTATATGTGTACCTTTTAAATGACTTACGTCACGCGCACATATGAACCCTTAAAATGAAGTAATAAACCTGAAGAGTTTTTACGTGGCAAACGAGCGGGCGCGGCGCTGCACTAAAAAGCGCATAAAGCCTTCGTTGCGCGCTAAAATACTGTTTTATACACATTTTTATTATTGTATTACAATCAAAATTTTATGGCAACACATAATCCTGTTTTAGAGTAAAATTATGATAATGGTGTGCATTATACGGGATTGGCTGTTTACTGAGGCCTCGGAATGGTTCTCTTTACAGATGGAACCAAAGTTTATTACGCAAAGTTTTTATTTGATAAAATTTTATTATCTTATTTTGAGGAGGACACATTTCGCGCTAACAAATTGTACCTTCTTTTATATAACTGTTATCAGTTTTAAAACTGAGCCCGTGCCTCGTAAAATTTTACTTTTAATTTTGGTTCCCCATGTTGACGATTTACTGGCGTATAGTTCGCAAACAAACAGCTGAGGCATGTAGACGCAAAACCTTTTGTTTTTAAAAAAGAAAACAACGTGTGCGTGTACTTATGCACGTAAGAAGTTACACTTCTTTAGCGTAACAAAACAATCTTTATTACAAAAATTTATTACATATAAATATTTTTTAATCCCGTGTGCCAGTGTACACTTTGTTCGTCTAAAGTTGTTATTGGTTGCCATGGTAACACCGTCAAGTTGGCGTTGGGCATCGTGAAAATTCCCTCTCATAATTTTTCTCAAACGCGCCAAAAGATGTATAAATTAAAAAAAAAAACTGGATATCCATTTTTATAGAATTCATATAAGTTTATACAGAACCTCAACCATTACATGCTGGCTGGTACTCGATTCATAAAGTACTAATCCGATAATGCGATGAGACGCGAAGCATTCACTTTATCGTAAGGTGTCCTCTCTGTATACTCTCTTCAGTAGGAGCGGAGCGCCAGATGGATATTGTTCCATTTTGGACTCTCAATTTCAACAACTCCTCCCTCCTCCTCAGTCCACTACTGGACATAAGCCTCCCCCATTAAACGCCACAAAGATCGATCCCGTGCTGTCGTCATCCACAGGACTCCGGCAACCTTGACTAGATCATCGGGCCATCTTGTGGGAGGCCAATCAACGCTACGTCGACGGCCGCTATTCCAGGACTTTGCTGCTACAAATATAATTCCTTTGTTAAGTATTTATAAGAATAGGAGAGTTGGATATTGAATAAGGAAATGTAGTTAGATCCTAACATTGCGCGAGGTTTCAAAAAATAAATTTTAAATATATCGTTTCTTGTACCAATTAGGTAAATGGATTTTGTTCCTTTGTTGGAACATCGGAGTAGGTTTATCAATTATCTTTGTCCGTGAATTACCGAGGCCAGGTCTCGGTCGGTGTGGGAGGGGCTGCAGACACATTAATTCCAAGACATCGGCCCCGACCCGTCCGACCCGTCCCAAGCCGCCGCATTACGGGACTATCAATAGACTCACTACCCCATAAAAACTTTATTTGGCACGAGTACACGTTGTGTTGACTGTGGAAACAATAGTTTAGGATATCATTTCGTATATTAAATATTCTCGGCATAGAAATTAGTTTTTATCTCAATATAAAATCTCTCAAAACAAAACCTTCGATTTTCATTGTGAATGACACAGATGGCGCCACCTTAGTGAGTATTTCACTAAGGTGGCGCCATCTGTGTTATATTTCATTATGGAAGCGAACATTTTGTATAAACTTACTGTAAAGGACCAAGTACTAATTTCAATCTCAGATTATTAATTGAAATTTCTTAAAGCATTTTCTTTATCGTGTTATCAGGTGAGGAGGTCTCCTTATGCTGGCCCAATTACACTTGACCGCTACTAAAAGCTGCGGCAGAAATAAATTGTTTTATATTTCATTTTCAAGTCTTTGAAGCGAATTAATTTTGCAAACAAACGCCTCATTTAAATCTGATTCACGGCCGCTAAAGCTAAGACATTTTAATTAATATAAACGGTTTTGAAGAAATAACAGTCGCCAGTATAAGCGGGCACGTCACTTTTCAACCTTTATTGTACGCTTCCAAACATTTAAATGTAACAATGCGATCTCGGAGGTCACGTTTGTTTGGTTGTTCGGAGCTGCTCAAGACGGATATCTCACTATCTTTCATATTAGCATTTCCCGCGCTCGGACTGCTTCATTTGGTAAAGTGCAACAGTTTGTATTGTCAAGAGGTCGTTTTAAAATAATATAATATTTACTTCTGACATGTTTTAAAAATCGATTTATACATAAAATAAAATTGTAACTAATCACTGTTTGTAAATGTATTTGAGAAAAACTATTATTGGGGCCCTTCATAAATCCCTAATCCCTAAAGCCTAATCTCAGAAACGGCTTAATCCATTTGGGTGCAGTTTTCACTAATGTACTGTGGTAAGCTTCACTTAACATTTAGTGTTTGTTTTATCTCAATCGGTTTATATATAAAAAAGTTATATCAATTTAAAGAACCATGTCAAACTATCGTTCGATAAAAATGCTATGATGATAAAAGTTTAATAATTTGAAAGGCAGATTTAGGTACTTTAATTATTGTTTTTGATGTCACCTCTCTCTTTTCTCTCTCTTTTTAATTGTCCAACAAGTTCAAGCCGTCGATCATTTGGTTCGATCATCGACAACTCGCTGATGGTATTAAGTTGATGCGTACCTTATAAAAGCACTAGAACGTTGCTTTGAAATATTCGTAAATTATTTATGAAATGGTTGTATCTCATGACAAAGTTCTATCCAATAAAAGTAACTCGGAGGGTTCTGTTTCGGTGGAAACTGTTTAACTAGCATACAGCCGTTTGAATTCCCGAAGTAACTTGCAGTATGCTTGAGCTTGTATGTTGCACAATAACTGTTTGGACAAGTGATGAAATTTAACTAATGAACGTAGTACCGTAAGTTATGTGATATAAAAGGCTTGAAGTGTAAAACTGCGCGGCGGCAACTAGGGTAATTAGTAGATACCAAAATCGCTCCGACTACCGATACCTGCTGTGCTCTCTAAAGTACTACAGCACGTAAGTAAAAAGTTAAAAACAGTCATCACTTAAACTATATACGCGCGTCTTTATCACTGGGGGTTATTACTTGCCATTCCGTATTATTTATTCATTACGCATAAACATAACCAAGATCTCGTGTTAGACTACTAACCAAGTTTCACTGAGCTGCCCTCTAGAGTCTCAAAATAGGCCGCAGAAACAATATTAACAATGCCTAAGTTATACAATAACTTGGCGCAACGTGCAGTTTAATATTCAACCTCCAAAACCGATTCTGCATCGCAGGTTGATTAACTTTATGTTTTAACGGTTTAAATAACTTGGCAGGCGGCGCTAACTTCGTGAACCCGTACAGCAGCGACGAGCGGGTCGATCTCAGTCAAGTATGGGTGGACATACCGAGCACCCTGGTGGCGCTGGGCGGGGACGTCCGCGTCAACGTGCGCGGTGCCCTCGGCCCCGGCGGCCTGCGAGTGCGCCTCGCGCGAGAAGACGACGACGGCCGGACCCTCCTAGCCACCATGCCGCTGGCCCTGGATGCGGAGAGCCGAATGACTCTGCCCTGCGGATACTTCTCTAGAGGCGGCACTTATTACTTAGAAATAATAGCCGACAAGGAACACTTCCTGTCCGAGGACTACGACACAAACAATACCGATGGGTTTGCCGAAGAAGCCGACAGAGTGAGACGGGACGTCGACGGCAGTATGATGGAAACGGGAGACAGTGTCATCAAATCTTGGAAGTTCGAGGTTCTCTGGCCTACTGCAAATTTGGACGTGACCCCGGAACAGATACAAACGTATCCGGAGCGGCAGGTGACGGCCATCCTGGAGTTCCCGAAGGTGGTGTGCGCGCCGCTAGAGTCGAGCGCGGATTTCTGGCTGGAGCTGCTGTACTGCGGCCACTCGAGCGGCGGCGCCGTGCTGTGCGACGGCAGGAACACCAGCTCGCACGCCCACGTCCTCTACTCCGAGCAGGTGATTTCATTGACTACAATATATTCTCGATTTTTAAAAATGAAACCACTTCGAAAATACTTCGAGTTCGAATCAGAACTCAAGCTCGATTGACTACTTTAAAATAATTTTACCGATCTGATCCATATATTACAAGTTCTCTTCACGGTGCTGTTTAATAACTAAACGATATTTTTTATTAATTGTGGTAATAACAAATAGAGAGTTAAGATATTAAAGTTAAACTAGTAGTGTAGTGAATCAAAGACTGTATACCCTGACTCGCACATTGTTGTTTCTTGACTTACAACATGTTCGCATCGCAGGTCATATATTTCTGACTCACTCCTTTAAGAATGAAATGTTTCTGTATGGGTGTTCAGATGCACGGGTTCCCCGGGCGGCGCACGATGACGCTGCGCTGCGAGCTGTTCGGCCAGGCGGGCGACTACGCGCTCACGCNNNNCCGCCGCTGCCGCCGGGCCCCAGGACCTCGCGGCGGCTTTCATAAAGGTCAGTCACCTTAAGGATAGTCACACCGGTTATATTGCAACATTTAATTAATCACCTTTATCAAAGAAAGGTAAAGCTTTCTTCGCTTTATCTTTATTATTATTTGAAGATTAGACAGGTCGGTTGTAGCAGCCCGTACACGAATCTCCGTAAAACGAAGCAGTTGCAATTAATTTAAATACAATATGCGCACAAGCCCGTAACCCAAAGGGGTAGGCAGAGATCATGTTCAGTTTTTCTACGGACATCCAAACATCTACGCATACTAGCTCCTCGGTTACGGGTACTCTCTGTAGCCCCCTGTCTAACGAAAACACTTAAGCGCTTAATTTTTGTTTTGAAAATAAGTTTGACTTAAATAAAATCTAATTGAACTTTTCTTATTAGTCTGTTGTTCTGAAGTCTAGTTCTAAATTAATAATTAAATGTTTGAGTTAAACATAAATTACTATTTTAATTCAGTACATAAACAAACAAAAATTAAATAGAAATAATATTACAGAATATTATTTTTACTTAAATAAGACTTCATAATGAGAAGAGAGATGGTCATAACTTCTGAAAACACTTTTGGTAGGATATGGTAGTTTTTATATACATAATTTGTAACTTTACACCTAAAAAAATTACGAGTAATCAAAAAAGTATCTATAATGTAGGTTACTGATTTTAAAACAATTCTTCAAAATCTCTACTTTGAAACGCCTTTCTACGGATCACAGCATCTCAATTAAATTATAGTTGAAAAGAGAACTGCGAATAAACTCCGGTTTAATTCAACCGAGTTGAAATTATGAAGTGCACCGAGCAACAGTTTCCCGAGGGCACTTGCTCAGTTCCCGTTTTATGATGTGCTTTTGGAATTGAAATTTTTCGAGCGCAGTTCAGATTTGTTTCAAAACTTTACTGCACACTAGTAAACACTGTTCTGTGCGCGCGGTTGCACAAATTGGATTTCTAAGAAAAGAAGCTCAACTATTGTTTCTAAATGTGCTGCACAAACTATAAAGTTGTATAACTCTGAGCTGATGCGGGCACAGCAGCGCTAAAAAGTCTCGCCTGAGAGTTCTTGACGCCGCCAATAAACCACTCGACCCAGCTCCGTGGCAAGGGGCACTTAGCCACTTCTGAACCGCTGGCCGACACGGTTTTCGAGTTATGTTTAGCGTACACGATCGTTCGAGTTTAAATTATATTACAGGATTAAATCTTTAATTGACATTAAATAGGAAGGAAATGACGAAGGACACGTTCGTCCGCAGTCTACAAAAAAGGAATTTCACAATTGCGATCATTTTGCAGCGTTTTTATTTAAATACCGAATTTGGATTTATACATACACTTTTAGAAACTTCTACTGTCTTTCTTTATTTTTAAACCCGTTCTTATTTTCAGTTAATATTTCGCTTTTAAACAGAATGAAACGTAAATTGCAATAGAATTCCTCCTATAAAAATGTGAATTCGTTCCAAATGGCACCAGTAACACATTTTTTCCATACGCACTCCGCTTTAATATACACATTTAACGACTTTACAGTCTATTTAGTAAAGTCGGTTCAACTGCGCGGCGGGAGTCCGCCTGCAAATGTTTTAATAATTCAAGCGCTGCAGCGCTCGAGCCGGGCCGGGCGGCACACGTCTACAGCTCGGTCCATACTTTGCTAACAAAACTAGGCCTTTGCGTTACTAAATTGTTATACATTTTCATATTTATTCTCGACTTCAGAAATGCCTTCATGTACCTCAGATATCCGAGATTCGGCTAGCATGTGCTCCAATAAAATAATAATACAACATCTTAAGACGGCGTTAGTCGTAATTATTAATTTTAGTTGTTAATTAAAAGCAGAGAGCCAGAAGTATTCTATCCTAGCAGAGCGGAGTTCGAGTTGGCTAGAATAATAAGACAGCTACGAGCGTAGCTTCTGGGAGAGCGTTACATTCACGCGTTTGTTTAGGAATTTTTGGCGCCTGCACATAATCCAGCAGCAATTCTTCATCGAAAAGTCATGCCGGCGCAGGCGACCACTAAGGTCCGATTCGTCCCCCACTTCACATACGACATCCGTCTTTCTCACATGATTCACCTCTTCCTAACGGCAACACACCAAGTTTATATAAAACTATCCAAGTGTAATGCATCCTTGTACTTTGGTATGGTTATAACAGTTTGTGTCGGCTTGTTGCAAGGCGGACTGGTCGGAGCAGTTCGTGCTGAACGTGCGCGGCGGGTCGGTGCTGCCGTGCGGCGCGGGCGTGCGCGTGCTCTTCCAGTACCCCGAGTGCGTGCTCGAGCGCGCCGACCGCGTGCGCGTGTTCGGCCGCGACAACGACAGGCTGCGATACGTCGCAGAGCGCAGGGTCACAAGGTTAGATTACATTAGTTACATAATTCATCGTCATTAGTGATGATCACATTACCGACTCCAACGGTCTTTTATTTTAGTGTGGTCGTATATCTGGTCGATATCATGTGTTCATCTGGGACGTCTCCTAGTTATCGGGATTTCAGTAGCAGTTAAGTTTGAAAAATAAACGTTTTGTTTGTTAAATTAGAGGACAGCACACGGCGTCGTTCGACTGCCGGCTGTTCAGCGAGCGGTTCCCGGAGTACTGTTTCGTGTACGTGTCGCAGGCCGTCACCGGCGCCGTCGCCGACGTCCGGATGGACTGCCTGCCCACGCTGCCGCTCTCAGGTACGTTTCGCACATTCTAAAACTGTATGTTTTTTTGTCTTCAATGCATTAATTATCCTATTTATAGCAATCAAAATACTGACCTATATTCGTGGAATCATTTATTCGTTTAACTTAGAGGGATTAAATTCTAATTTGCCGATTTTCCGGTCGGACTTGATTTGTTAACTCTGGCGAGTACATGTATGTATGTGTTTATGTTTTGTATGTACAGAGGGCGGTGCGGGCGCGTGGGGCGAGTGGTCGGCGTGGTCGGCGTGCCCGGCGCCCGCGCGCTGCTCGACACGCACACGCAGCCGGCACCGCTTCTGCGACTCGCCGCCGCCCGCGTACGGCGCCAAGTACTGCGAGGTATCCGCTACTACATACATACCAACTGTTCGTAATGCACCCAGTACTCCGAGGAATCCTCTGTGTACATATAATTTTGTCTTCTATTTAAAGTCATCAAAACGAGCGAAGGGAAAAGTAAAAGTCGCACGTCATACGTCCATATAGTTAAGAAACAAGTACGATTCTGTTACGAAAAACAATGTAAAAAAAAAAATTAAAGTAGAAGGTGGCAAGCGGTCCACCCGATTTTAGTCACTCGCCACCCATATAGCTGCAACAAGCTAATGAATTGCAGATGCGTTGTCCATCTTTAATGGATAGAAAAGGGGACAAACAGAAAAAACTGTATTTCCTTTTACTATTTATCTCGTCCCCGGTCAAAACCTTTTCCCATTCCCAACCTTACTTTATTAGAAAATGAGAAAGGCCTTTATTATTGTTTGACGTAATCGTAAGTTACTACGAGTTATCAAGTGATCATTTTTTTCAAGACATGAAACAAGAACATACTTTATATAAATTATTTTTTAATTTTCGGTCATAAGCGAGGACCATAACATGCTCATATAATATGCTTTAAAATTATGTCTATGGTATACAATTATTGTATGCGTTGTGCATTGTATGTAGGCAGCACGTTGCTAGGCAACCGTTTGATCGATATTTTCTGTTTTCCTTATAACGTGCTTTACTAAGCTGAGTCTTTGAATACATTTACTTTTGTATTACTACGTTTCATCAGAGGTCATGCCGCCTAAAAAAGAGAAAGTTAAGAAAGAAGAACAAGGCCCCAAAGGGGCTACCGTCACGGAGGTGGAAAAAACATTCTTAGAGCTAGAACTAGCCGATTGCAATAGAAAACTCGCAAGACTTCGGTCGGCTATCGAAGAATACGAACAACGAAATGAGGAATTGCAGAAATCTTATGATAAGTTGGATGAAGATAGAGCTGATATCATCGCATACCTAAAGAAAGTGTTAAATACGAAAAATGAAGAAAATTCTGAATTGAAAGAAAAAATTAAAGGGCTCGAGGAAACCAGGGAAATAGAAACAGCTGACTTTAGAAAAACCGTGTCTGAATTGGAGAGAAACTTTACTATAATGAAGGATCAATTGACTTCTGAAAACAAGCTATTAGCTGGTAAATTAAACACACTCGAAGAATTTAGATGTATAAGAGATGATTTAATGAGGAAATATGAAAAACAAGAACAAGACTTTAAAGACCAAGACATGAAGTACAAAAGAATTATTTATGACGCTGAAAAGAAATTTGTTATTGGTAAAGATAAATTAAAAAAAGAAATGGAAGCCAGACTTTTACAACTAGCCCAAGATTTTCAAGATGCGACAGAACTTAGAATAGCGGCGTCTACTCACAGAGTGATCAGGGAAAATATAGCGATCAATAACGAACTTGATAACATATTAGCCACGCAGTCGAAGTTAGCCGAACAAAATGAAAAATTCAAGGAAAGCGAAAGGAATGCTCGCATTTCTATGGAACTAGCAGAAGAAGAGAGGGATAAAGCTATCAATAGAAGTATCGTTCAGAAAAAAGTTATCGATCAGCTCACAACGGCTTTCCAAAATATAAACAAGGAAAAGGCTCTTTTCGAGAAAAGAAATTATGACTTCGAAACGTTGCAGGCGAAGATTCAAAAATTAAGCAAAGAAAACGAGAACCAGTTATTGCAAATCCGTATATTAGAGCAAAATCTTCACGCTAAAATGACTGAAGAAAATAAGTCTATCGTTGAAACGTCTAAAGTGACCAAAGAAAATGCAAACCTAAAGAACATTTTAAAAGACGCGGCTACAGCGATCCAAGCAGCTTTGAAATTAGATCAGTGGGCTGCCACAGACAAAAGTCGTGATATAATGGATAGAGAACTATTGCTTTCGCGCTTGCTTATGATCATAAACCAATACCGCGAAATGCGCAAAGCCGATTCGACCGATACGCTCGTATCTTTTAGTAAAATATACGAAGAAGGCGATCTAGGTTTCATTCCGAAACCGACTTCAAAGAAGTCAATGGGTTCTACTGCCGCTATATCATCATCTAGAGAAACACTGAGTGCTGAAAAAGAAAGCTCACTGTCAATAGTGATATCCACGTCCACTATAGGTAGTATCAAAACCATCCCAAGTGTGAAACTCATACCTCCTTCGTCTGCACATGATGTGACCACGAAGGAGAGTATTGCTTCATTTATAACATCATCTCACTCGTCAGAAACTTCCGAACCTACCGACAAAGATAAGGAAGAAGAAGGAGATGGAATAGAAGCGCAACTCGTTAAAAGTAAACTCGAAATTCAGAAATCCATAATGAAAGACTTGGCATATTCTCAAAGGACTTTGAGTTCACGAATTAGGCTTTCTGAGGAAAAGCAGAAAGGATTACATTCCAAGTCTGTTATCTTCGAGGAAAAAGAAAAAGAAGATGAAAGCGTAGAGGGCGAAGGTAAGCCTCAAGAAGAAGGTTCGGAAGCGGCGATGGGTGAAGGTCAGGATGGCGAAGACGGTAGAGAGGAAAGCTCGGAGCAGACGTCGGGAGGGAAGGAACAACCTGTTGATGTTGAGGAAGATGAGGGAAAACAGAAAGAAGAAGAGCCTGAATGAGCGCTTTTGTTATTCGTGTGACATTGCTATTTTTCATCTTTTAATTAGCTTTTCACATTTTACAGACTTACTCATTTAGAAAACAACTTTTTTTTTCTCAGTTTACCGAGTCCACTTTTATGATATGTTAAGTATATATTGTCTAATTTATTTTGTATACTTAAATGTATTTTAAAATAAACTATAAGAAGATAAAACTCGTAATTTGTTATGAAAACCGTATTTATTATTTAGTTGTCAAACATAAAACCAGATTGTGATATTCATAAGGCTGGTTTCAACTCTATGCATTACTGTAGGTGGCAGGCAATATGTCAAAATGTGAACGTAGTAACTACCATAGCAACCATTTAAACTGATTACCATGGCAACAGATCCACAACAGATGTAGTAAACCACAGCGACAGTATTGGAGAGTATTCATTTTCATAATCGTACTACACCATACTTTGTATTTTCTTCACGCATGTTCAAGTAGTGAGTTGACGAATTTTTATCGAATTCGGATGAACGGCACAA
>JWHW01012470.1:99690-111207 GCA_000931545.1 Papilio glaucus
GTGTGTATAGTACTCTTACATTACAGCTACGTCGGCGTCGCGGTGCCGCCCGTTGTGTGGTGAAACCTTTAGGATAACGGTCTATTCCGACATTCCCTTTTGGGATCCCTTTGCTTTAAGGACAAGGAATTAAATTAGGTTCCGATAGAAAAATAAATGCATTAACGATGAAGAAGTTAAACGTGGTGAGGCTTTTTTTGCATAATCCATCAATATATTTTTTTCACAAAGGGATATTAGGAAGCTATGTAAGAAATCTTCACGTGAACATGAGACAAAGAAAGCATCGCAATGTTGGAAATGAAGTGGGAATATTGGATTGTGATATTCATTGTACTTAAACAAATCGGGAATTCGTTTAAATACATGAGTTAAATAAGTTCTTTAGTTAAGTTCTTCTGTAAATGGATAACTGACGCAACGCGCTTTTGTTTAGTCAAGTCTTGTGAAAGGGTTTTAACCCGAGCGATTACGTCTAAATTAATATTATTTATTTGTAATTATTTTATAATTTATATTCTAGACTTTTTAATATTTATATACTTTATTTAATTTACCGAACGCACTGATCTAAAACTGCCATTTGATTTTTCGTTTATTAATAGATTATTTATGAATTTAATATTATTATTTATCTACGCTTTTATTTAGGTTACGCTTGATATATTGACGAAATAAATTTATTTTTGTTGTAATAAATATTTATTTTTATTTTAATGAGCAACAACATTAACATAATCTAATGTGTTATTTGGACTTTTTTCGTTTCTAGTCATTTTTGTTATCTTTGTTTTAGATATATTACTTTACTGTATACCTTATGTTAGCATTTATGATAACAATAACTAAGCAATGAAGATACATGAAGTTATTACTTTAAATCTATTATAAAATCTCGTCAGATATCTGTAGCGGGCGAGCGGTTGTCGTCCGATGTTTGTTACATTGAAATGTCGCCAATAAACGTTTCATTTTATAATAATGATATTGCTGTTTTATTTGACAACCAATCTGTATAGCCAGTTGAACTGCGATGATCGTTATATGCCTAGTCACTCACGTATTAGGACCTTATTTCATGAGAAAGATTTGCGTTTCATACAAGAACAGTCAATGAAAAAGAAAATTACTATAACATGTCTAAAGCAGCAAATATTCAGTAAGGCATCTTACATGCCAGCATTAATATAAAGCCTCTTCACACTCATTAGCTCAACGTCTCAGCCACGGCCGTTTAAATTACCCTTTACGGATAATCCGGGCCTCGCATAACGTAGCAGCGTTGAGTGCACTCATTCCCTCGCTATCACGTCTGAAGGAGCCCTCGAGAGATGCTCTCAGAGCTATTCGATATCACACAATGTTAAAGCGTGTTTCACTGTATCCTGTTTTAAGAACATATCTCTCTTAAGTTACCGCTGATATTTGATCGTTTCGTAAAAATCTAATTCTCTATTTTTATATTATCGAGCGAGCTATCTGCTATTATTATTAGTTTAGCAGAGATTCGAACCTGTTTGACCAATGTTCGTAAATTTACACGCATCTAGTGGTTTAAAAATATATTAGATATTAAAAATGCGGTTGGTTATTTCTTTCGGCCCTATAGCAGGGGCGGTGTCGATACTAAACATGTACATGCTCGAGCGTCATCTTGGATTGGATTTTGAAGATTAGATGGTAGAAGAAAAAAGGTTATATGACATTTTAACTCTTAGCGGTGTGGAATGTCTATAGTCTTAACGATTCTTGTTACTTCAGCTTGTTGGAATCGTCGGATATCGAGATATTCTTGAACTATTTTCTTGATGACGGTTTTGTCTAACAAGCTTGTGATCCCTGCACTCTTTTAGGTCACGCGCAACTCGTCAACTCTTAATCTGACGCGCTCGAGTATGTCCGATGATCGTTTTTTTTACAAATTTAATGATCTACCCTAAACGCGCAGCTCTTCATAGAGGACTGGTTTGTAGTGTATGGTGTTTAACAGGATCCAAGGTACCCCCATATGTAAATATGACGGGTCCAACGATTTCTAGAAATCCTCGCTTCGCCGCCCATACCACTATCAACGTAATAGGAACAAAAATTCTTCAGCTGTACGTAATACTTTGTCGATGGACAGCAACAAACTAACAAAGGAGTTATTAATGTCAATGGCAAAGACTATCCACATGCTATATCCTGCTCGGTGCACAGTAAAGGTTGCTAGGCAACTGTTTGTTCATCACAATCAAAATAATATTCAATATCTTTATCCGATTACGTTGCCTTTTTTATTATTGCTTTATAACTTTTTATTTAATAACCATGCCGCCTAAAAAAGATAAAGGTAAGAAAGAGGATCATTTGGCAGGTGCATTTACCGAGGTAGAAAGAACATTTTTGGAACTAGAATTAGCCGATTGTAATAGAAAACTAGCAAGGCTTCGGACCACCGTTGATGAGTATGAGCAACAAAATGAAGAGTTGCAGAAATCTTATAACAAGTTGGATGAAGAGAGAGCCGATATCATTGCTTTCTTAAAAAAGAATCTGAATGCCAAGAATGATGAAAATAATGAATTGAAAGAAACACTCAAAGGTCTCGAAGAAACTAGAGAAATAGAAACGGTTAGGTTCAAAGAAACTATATCTGAGCTGGAAAAAAATTTCATATTAATGAAAGATCAACTAACATCTGAGAACAAATTGTTGGCGGGTAAATTAAATACTTTGGAAGAATTTCGGGCTATTAGAGATGATCTAATGAAAAAGTTTGAAAAACAGGAACAAGACTTTACAGATCAAGAAATGAAGTACAAAAGGGTTATTTATGAGACCGAAAAGAAATTCGTCATAGGTAAAGATAAGTTAAAAAAAGAAATGGAAGCCAGTCTTTTAAAATTAGCCCAAGATTTTCAAGACGCAACTGAATTACGAATTGCTGCATCTACTCACCGAGTAATAAGAGAGAATATAGCGATAAACAATGAACTCGATAGCGTATTATCAACTCAATCAAAATTGGCGGAACAAAATGAAAAATATAGGGAAAGCGAACGAAATGCGCGCATTTCTATGGAACTAGCCGAGGAAGAAAGGGATAAGGCAATAAACAAAAGCATTGTCCAGCAAAAGGTAATTAATCAACTGACAACAGCTTTCCAAAACGTAAATAAGGAAAAGGCACTTTTTGAGAAAAGAAACTATGACTTTGAGGTGTTACAAGCAAAAGTTCAAAAGTTAACAAAAGAAAATGAAAATATGTCTTTGCAAGTTCGAATTTTAGAACAAAATTTTCATGCGAAAACGACTGACCAGAATAAACACGTTGTTGAGTCTTCTAAAGTAAAGAAAGAAAATGCAAAGTTAAAGAAAATTCTGCAAGAAGCGGCCACGGCAGTCCAGGCAGCATTGAAATTAGACCAGTGGTCTTCTATGGACGTTACACGAGATGTCATGGATAGAGAAGTATTGCTTTCACGCTTGCTTGGAATTATAACTCAGTATCGAGAAATAGCAAAAACTGAATCAGCAGATACGTTAGCGTCTTTCGGCAAAATCTATGAAGAAGGTGATCTAGGGTTCATTCCGAAACCGAGTTCTAAAAAATCGATGGGCTCAGCTGTGATTTTGCCATCATCTAAAGAAACGATTTTAAGCGAAAGAGAAAGCCTTCCATCATTGGCTATAACGAGGTCATCTATAGGTAGCATTAAAACTATACCAAGTATAAAATTGTTGCCCGCTTTATCTGATCAGGAAGTGGTTATTATGGCAAGTAGTCCGTCATTGATATCATCGTCTAGATCAACTAAAACTACGGAGTCTGTTGAAAACGAAGAGGATGCGGAAACTGATGACATTGAAAAACAACTGGAGAAAAGTAAATTAGAAATTCAAAAATCTATTATGAAAGACTTGGCGTATTCACAAATGACTTTGACCTCCAAACTTAAATTTGCTGAAGAAAGGCAGAAGTCAGTACATTCCAAGTCAGCCATCGCTGATACAAACGAAGATGTAGATGGCAGTAAAGTTGGCGATGGAAGCGACCAAGAGGATGCCCAAAAGTCGATAAATGAAGAAGTTACTGAGAAAGATGCCGATGCAGACATAGAAACAGAGAAAAAATAACTTTACAGGACAATATTTTACTGATAAATATTTTTTTATATTTTAATATTTAGTTATATATTTGATATTGCCTCTTTAAAGTTTGTTTAAATATTTTTATTTCATTTGTTAATTTATTTTGTATTTGTTTTTAATATGTTTTAAAATATACTGTAAGAACCAAAAACTTTTTTTTATTTACGGCGATAATATTAACATACGATAGAAAATATAAGCAAGATATAAATTTAAATACTTAATTTAATAATACATTTAAATATTTAGCATTTAAATTTGGACGGATCACTTGTGTATAATTTGGGTAGATCCATTAAGAACTCGTCTCGCTAACTCACTGAAATGAAGGGTACTGAAACAAAATATAGAGTATAAAGATGATGCAAGTAGAATAGAACTGAATGTAGCTAATTCCTCAGACCGTTGTAATTACTCTCCCGTACACATCTACGTAGTTTACATAGATATATCAATCCAGCATTTGTACCCGCTATTCAGTGCATGATTGAGTTAAACGACGTTAAAAAACATTGTATAATGGAAACAACGTTCGATCTACGATCTCAGCGAGGCATTTAAAAAATCACCTTATTAATATAGATCAGGAATAAAGTAGGACCAAGTACTTACCTCGAGGTACACCGTACTACCATAACATTTATATTGCCTAACGAAAATAGTAAGGGGTTCCATGAATGCCTAACGAAAATGGTAAGGGATGTCATTTGAACACTGTATTATTGTAATGTCGTGCTTCAACTAGGCAATCTTATACATTACATTGCTAAGCAAAAAACTGGTATTCTGTGAATTTGGTGACCACTAAACGTAATCAAAAGTTTTGCCGTTGATAATAAAAATAAACTTGGCAAAAATATATGTTCCAAGTCCCTCTATTACGTTTTATTATTTCCTAAAAGGCTATTAGTAAGCAATTTTGAGACGTTATTTTGGATGGGGTGATAAATTGTGAATTGGGGTCTTTATGCAATATAGGGTGTTATTGATTTTACGGTATCTAACAGAAGGGGTTTCTATTTTTATATAATGTAAAATGTAATGTTAACTCACGCATAGTTATCTTAGATACAAATTCTTGTTTGTGACATTGTCAGACAAACAAGAAGGTAAGTACCTGGTATGTATAAGCGACTAAACATTAAATATAATACAAAATTGTCCTAAGCATCGTGTATAAATGTTAAGTAGCTCACACACTGTGAAACTAAGGTCGTTCACACGTGCACTGCGTGTGTCCACTATTACAATAACAACCTACGGCATATTTGTAAACACATTGGGTACAAAGGCATTTTTTTATTACGATTGAGAAACAATCTAGTTTGTTTTTTTTTTCTTGTCATTTTAATAATAATACAAAAAAGTTGTTTCCTCAATTTGTCCGAGTAATTAAAATTGAAAAGGAAAATAATGTTCAAAGAAAAGAATAAAGTTATAAATTGGTAAACAGCCTGAGAGCCTGTCACAGACAGAGTAAGAGTCCTCGTACCGTAAAGATGTAATTCTAACATTGTCTTTAATAAAAAAAAGTCTTTATTTAAATAACTTACCTACTATTGAAACAATATCACTCATAAGCCCATCGAAAATGTAAATAGGTAATAGTTGCTCTGTCGCCATTTTAGTAATTAAAAAGGGCATTCATTGAGAAGAGTGCGGCAGCGGAGAATACGTTTAAAGGAAACAATGTTACAGTAGTGCCTAGCACCTGCCGAGAGTTTTTGAGGTGTCAGTCGAACTGATCTTGTGACTTTTTTGTAAGAGAAGGGGGCAAACGAGCGGCGGGAACACCGACTTGATCAACGTCGCCCATGGACACCTGCAACACCAGAGGAACTGCAGATGCGTTGCCGGCCTTTAAGGAAATTATACGCTCGCTTCTTGAAGGATCCTTATTCGTACCGGTTTGGAAATACCGCCGAGGACAAACCGTTCCACGGCGCGGCTGTGCGTGGCAGGAAATTTCGCGAGAACCGTACTGTGGAGAAATGCCAGCCATCCAGGTGGTGTGGATGATACCTGGCGGTCTGTCGAGTCGTCCGATGACGAAACTCGGCGGCAGGAATCGTTCCAAACAGTTCTTCGGAAGGTGTCTACATAAATATCGTTTGAACGTCATCTCATGTTTCATGCACGTGAATGTAACGTTTTATAACACCAGTGTGAAAGCGTCTTAAGATCGTTCACAGCTTCTAACAAAAGAAAAAGTTGAAAATTAATTTTGCGGTGTACATCGCAAGTTTCAAACTGCCTCAACAGACTGACGCAAAGTACGTTGATGGTTACGTCAAAATGCTAACTAATATATAATTTGCATTGTAATATACAGGATACTGTTGTTATTTATAACATACAGACAATTTACTTTAACTACAAAGATGCATAGTATTAAGAGAGGTCAACAAGTTTGCAGAGTTAAAATTATCTATGCATACTGATTTACCTTGCTGTACGAACTAGTACCGATTAATTTTCCACACTCCATATTTTACAATAATACCAGGTCTGTGTATGTCGATATCTCTTGTCCTTTATTATAATTTAAAAAATAATATAAATGTACAAAAAACGTACCAGTACATCAGCATGAGACATGAAACAGTCATTCACTTGATGGTATACTTCCGAGTCCGTCTCATCACCTCGTCACAGTCATTTAAAGGTCTCTTCTTGGTGACAACAGCTGTATACCGCTGGCTTGGACTACTCAGATATTTGTATCGACAAAGTTGTACAGATGAATTCAATTTATGTAAGTGGCAATTTATAAGCAATTTCCGAAGGTTAATTTTCGATCAGGCGGGAAATTAGGAACCTGCGGTCAGTTATATAGGATTGCTCCTACGATTCCTTCGATTGTTTATGTTTTGCAAAATGTTTAGTTGCTTTGTTTTCGGAACTCGAATAAAACAAGAACGTTCGTTATTACATTGCTACTTTAAGGTATTATAATGTTATTTGAAAAAAAATATCAATATATGACCTAGGTATAATATAAGGTAGGCTAATTGCTTCCGTAAAAATAAATTTAAGCCATTGAAAATATTCGAAGTATTACTGTTGAACGGAACTCGCTGTACAGAAAAGTTAGGGAGCCTAGGTAGCGGCGTAGGTGGACCCCGCCCTCCACCGCTTGCACCGCCACCTGCCGGCTCCGGGAGTTAAGTGTCGCTTGACGTTATTCGAGAACCTTCGATAGTGTCTTTATACACTTTTTAAGCAGCTGAAAAGGCAAATTTGTATGCTTGTAAATAACACGTTTAAGAAAAACAATCAGTTTTTGATGTTTGAAATACTCTTAGGCTGAAACACACTATTGATTTGACATTTCTCTAGCCGATCGTTTCATATACATTTGACAGTAGTGGACCGTTGTAAAAATCATGACTACAGCAAGAACAGAGAGAGCCTGAAAGCCTAAAAGTAATTAACTTGCTACCATACATTACAGCTTCAAGTAGCTCGGAGCCACTGAACACTCCTAGTTCGCACGGGGGCGCGGCGCTCGCTCTAGGTGAAGTTGTACAAAACCTCCACGTATGCAAGTTTTGCAGAACTTCCCGACAACTCGTTATTATTCTGCTCCAGGAACATCGACGATCAACTTTTTCTCCTGCTATGACTGAGTCAAACAAACTATGTTTAGGACAACATACCTACAAAATTTACTTAGCATTTTTTTACTTCGCCTGGATGTGGTATCGCGGTGGGACGTCATTTATCTAAACAAGAATGACTCGCTTTATATCATGTATTGTAAGATAAGATATTCATTACGTTCGTGTAAAAATAATTACATTTGATTTTAGATATAGAATATATTTTATTTTAATATAATTTATCATTGCATGAATCAATAACGAAGTGTAGACATCGACGTTAGGTAGTTTACCAAACCGGTAAACATTTGTGTAATCTACCCGACCCGCTGACCTCGAACACCTAACGATAGTGCCGGATAACTAGTATGTATGACATAATGTTATTAATAAATTAAATTCTTCACTTTATATATTTTATTTGATTTCATGGCGCATATGTCGCAAAATACTTCTTATAAATGTGTTCCCAAAATTCGATTTCATCCTTGTTGGGCGAGGTCCCGGCCACCAAATTTTCCCCAATATCCAAAAAGTCTTGTCTCTCCAAGGTGTATGGTTTCCAGATGGCGCCAAGACTTTCGTCAGGAGTTGGGTCGCTAAAGACAAAAAAAAAATTACAGTCAATTTTTATCACAATTATTATAATGATGATCAATTTGACGAGGCCGTTCGATGGCAATCTTCATTGTGCTACACACTTGCATAAGCTCCAAGGCAGGTAAAGACGAAATAAATTATCATTTGAAAGGCTAGCTTAAGTCCAAAGAAGTTATTACTCCGAAATCACAACTAAACTACATGCTTGTGCATTGCCAATAAAGCTGACTGAGATTGAAATAGGAATAAAATAAATCAGTCGTTACGAATGTTCAAGTTTGCTTTGGATGCTACAGATCATTAATCTGGGTTAATGTGCCACCCGCTATCTTACGTCTCCGGACACTTACTACCAATGTCATATTCTTCCAGCTCCTTTAAATGACATAAGATACTAATATAGGCCTTAGCTGAGAAGTATAGACGCGAGCAAACTTCCTCTAACCTTGGATAACATGTGCATGCTATCGAAGGTAAGAAGTGTTATACTCGAGAAAGCAAATCAAGTGAATGTTTGTTAAGATTACACAATTAGAATTCTTACCCATATTTAGCAAAATTTGTCCAAAGACTTGTCATTTGATCGATCATCTTGAAGATTGACGAGTTTTCATCGATTTTCGGTGTATTTTGTGTAAAGATTTTCATAGGGAAGAGATAAGGTAAATCGTCCGCGTGACAGACGACAGTCTTATCGCCCACGATGTGAGCGACTCCTAGCAGTTGTTTAAAAATATTTTGCTCAGATTTGCAGGTGAACTTGTACAGATAATTTCTGTTATTGCTCTTTTTCGCACAAATTTTCTGCCATAAAACTGCAGGATATACAAAAAAATCGGCGCCGAAACACGCATACAAACGATCTACGTTATCCATAGAGATTTCTTCGTCATTAAAATAGTATTTTTTTATCTGTGTTCCTATTTCAATCTGATCGGTGATTGAACAATTATTAGTTATTGATAAAGGTACAAAATATTCAGGATATTTATTCGCCTGTGAAAGTATTTTTTGGAAATCAAGTCCCATCGACATCATTAAAACTCCCTCATCTTCAGTGTAGCCATTAATTACTTCTACTCCTTCGTGTATACCGTTCCGTAATAGATCAATAGGAGCCCCGGGCATGAACCTTTGGTTATCACCGAATTGCCTTTCTCGTACAACGTTGAAGGATACGAGAAGGAACTCTTTGTTATCTTCAGCATACGTCAGTGGAATACGTCTGTTAACGAGTGCTTCGACAGGCTGTGATTTCAAAAATTCGTACACTCTCCTCTCGTCTTTTGAATTACATCCCATATCTCTGGCCAGTTGCAGCGATCTTTCTTTCATCAAAGAAGACGACACCCATGAGCAGGCGGCGTTGCCACTCTGTGATATTGCTCTCTTGAATAAGCCTTTACTCATGGGCGACAAAAGATGTAAGGAAACGCTGGCTCCTCCGGCACTTTCTCCGAAAATCGTGACATTATTAGGATCTCCTCCAAACCTAGTGATATTTGTTTGCACCCATCTAAGTGCAGCTACCTGGTCCTTCATTCCCGCGTTGCCGGGCACCTCTTCCGTGTCCAGACAAAGGAAACCGAGCACCTCGAGCCTATAGTTAATTGTGACCAGAATGACATTGTGTCTTAGTAAAAACTCCGGACCGTATAAGTCATCCGAACCGCTCCCGCTGATGAAACCTCCTCCATGAATCCAAACCATGACGGGCAATGGCTTTGCGGGGGATATATCCGGTGAATGCACGTTAAGGTACAAGCAGTCCTCGCTGCCTTGTGCGGTTGTGCCAAAGAAAGGATCAAACTGGTAACATTGGTTTCCCAGCTTCGTCGCATCTCGCACTCCGCTCCATGGTTTTGGTGGTCGAGGGGCCTGTAAAATAGATTTAAAGCGTAATGGTAATCAAATAATCTATATTGAGTATTTGATGGTCGAATCGAACCGTAATACGGCTCATGTATTGTCGACACAAAAATTTAAGAAACTTTAACGAATTCTTTAAAATGACATATAGTTAGCAGGCACAGACACCCACGATTTCGCAAACTAGCACCATCCGCGCAGCACTGTAGCGCATAGCACTCGTCCGGCTGGCTACTGGCTGCTGGCCTTCAGTGACTGAGTCGCAGCACTACGAGCCTACGGGCCGGCAGCCTCATCGTAGGGCGAATTAAAACAGTGTTGTCATACATATATGTGATTGAGGTCAGTTGGGCGTTACTAATAACATTTCTGATCAATAATCGATTTTATTTACGTTAAATATTCCATTTTTTGCTCAACGCTCTGTATTGTTTTATTGAAGTAATAATATATCTAAAAGCGGTTAATCGAAACAAATTAATATTCTATTTTTCTACACAAGTCTTAAAATGTAATATTAACAGAAGATTCTAATGATGATTCCAGTTCATAAGAAAAATAATTCGATGACAGTTTCTAACATAAACAGTTATATTAATAATTTGGTGGTTTACTACTAGACCGATTTAAAAAAAATCTTTCACCATTAGTATCCTACATTATCCCTGATGAACACAAAAAATTAGGGATCCGTCAGTCAGTCAGCGAGTACGTTGCGAAAATTATCGACAATGGAGCAAAGTGATGTACTACAATTTTATAGAGAATATCAATATCTGCAAAAAAGTTCGGAATACTATATGTTTTTTTTTTTATGGAAAAAAGCGGCAAATGTGCAAGCGGAACACCTGACGTCAAGTGAGCGCCACCCATAGACATACGCAACAAGCAAATGTGTTGCATAAGCGTTGCCTACCATTAATGGACAGAGGAGGGCATAGACAGGAATAAGGATATTTCCTTTTTCCCGTTAACCCCCTCCCCGTCCAATCCTCTTCCAGTTCCCATCCATGTCTAACCGGCCGGACCGCTTGGTAGAAAGTAAAGAACCGTTCTTACATTTTTTTTACCGAAATATCATATTAATAATTTAAATTATAATCGATGCGCTCAAACAATATCGAAGTTATTTAAAACGTCACGTCACTATTTAAAATAAAAACAATGTATTGCATTTATTCATTATAGTAAATCATTTTAATAATTAAGGAACTTCATGGCCGTGCATGTGTCAAAAGTTAAATGAACGGTTGGACGGAACATAGTTGACCGTGTGACCCATTCATAAAAAAAAATTTTAATCGACGTCGTT
>JWHW01012651.1:8367-29465 GCA_000931545.1 Papilio glaucus
GAACCGCATCGACGAACGCACCATTGTGATAAATATTTGTAGGAGGTGCTACGTGGTTGTCAGTGTTATGCCTTCGTATGCGTTTTTGGGCCAACAACCCAAGCTTTATCGTGAATTCTGAGACCGTCTGCAGTGATTTCTCTCCTCTTTGGTTTTGAGGTAAACCTTCCCAGCTCGAAAAATCAATATCATAAGGGGTCATATCACGTTTCACGCTGTCCTTGAACCTCAACAGTGAGCGGTCCACCCGATGCTTGGCACTAACTATTTGTCCTAAAAGAGCTTCCTTAGGTAAACGAGAAGGCTTCATATGAGGCCTTCATGATGATGCCATGATGAAGCCCAACGTAGCCTATCTAGCGTAATCTTTTCTGTTTTAACAGACCAGTCACGCTGGGCTTCATAAGTTCGAACACTTTCTCGTTTGTCATTTTAACTTTCCAGGAGATGCCTAGAATGCTTCGAAGACAACGCATGTGGAATTAATCGTCTCTTTTGCCTGGCATACCATGTCCAGGTCTCAGCTCCGTACAAGAACACACTCAAGACACATGTTCTTGGACTAAGCTTCCCAAACATTGTAGCCGCCTTTCCGATGCGAATACTCTCTGTATCGTAAAAGAAAGAAAGGAGTGGAAATTTTTAGGGGAGACCTTTATCGAAAGATAAGGTGTTTCGCAAGGGGAGATGCCGTTTGCCGATAATAGAAACATATACTTAGTTTGGCCATAAATACTGTTACAATTAAAAATAAAGAAAATATTACATTTGAATTTGGAATCTGTCATTTTTATATGATTGTTCATTGAGTTTTCTCATTTTGGCGCCAAAACATTGTACAATATTTTGCGAAATTAAAATGGAGTGGGGTGATAAAGAGAAGAGAGAATATGGAGCCAAATGCAATTTCTAATACTCTTCATACGCTTGGTATTAGTAAAATGTTTGTGTACCAGGCTATTAATAGGTACAATGAGACCTTCTCTGTTTGTGACAGGAAAAAATCTGGTCGTCCACGTAGTGTTCGTACGAAAAAGGTGGTCAAAGCAGTAAGGGAAAGAATTCGAAGAAATCCTGTCCGAAAGCAAAAGATAAAGATAGCACCTAGAACCATGTCGCGTATTTTAAAAGATAGCTTAGGACTTGCAGCCTATAAGAGACGTACTGGTAATTTCTTGACTGATAATTTAAAAAAGAATATGGTGGTAAAATCGAAATAACTACTGAAGCGGTACCCAAAGGGAGGTCACAGAAAAAAATTGTTTACGGATGAGAATTTTTTTACAATTGAGCAACATTTTAACAAACAAAATGCTCAAAGCTCTAAGGAAGCTTCCCAATTAGTCGACAGAGGGCAACGTGGGCACGATCCGACTTCAGTGATGGTTAGCTATGAAGGAGTGATTGAGTCATACTTTTGTGAAAAAGGTATCAAAACATCGGCACAAGTGTATCAAGATACCATTCTTGAGAAGACAGTGAAGCCCATTAACAACACCATGTTCAATAACAAAGAATGGTCCTTCCAGCAAGACTCGGCGCCGGGTCATAAAGCTCGGTCTACGCAGTCTTGGGTGGAAACGAACGTTTTGGACTTCATCAGAGCTGAAGACTGGCCGCCGTCTAGTCCCGATCTTAATCCACTGGATTATGATTTATGGTCGGTTTTAGAGAGTACGGCTTGCTCGAAACGCCGTCATAATTTGGAGTCCCTAAAACAATCCGTACGGTTGCAGTGAAGAATTTTCCCATGAAAAGAGTGCGTGCTTCTATTGATAACTGGCCTCAACGTTGAAAGGACTGTATTGCAGCCAATGGAGACCTTCGAATAAGCTTTTTATATTTATGTATTAAATGAACACACTGTAAAAGTAGTAAATTGTTATTTGTAATACGTGGAACCAGAGCAAGCGGGACCACAAGATCACAGACACAGATCACAACGCTGTCGCCAGATACGTCAACAGTCACGTCTCCGGTAATGTTGAAGTTGTCGATGGCCAACCTAGATGAAATAGATATAAAAATTAACTAATTCAAAAATATTTTAAGTTATTTTATTCATTTCAATCAACTTAATAGAGAATACAAATTTAAAACAAACTATTTTCATAGACGGCGATGAGTACATCGCAACATATAAAAAGATTAAAATACCTTTAGGATTTTTTGGATCTTCTGGGTTGGATCTACAGTCAGAATTGAGTAAATCACATCTTAAAATTACCATTAATTATTTATTTGTCAGTGATCACTAAGTGTAATGAATTATTTTATAAAACAAAAAAATCACTCTTGGATTCTATCTACAATTGCGGTGATTCTACGTGTTTGCTACCTGTATATATTACCAAAAACTGTATACTGGTATATTACCAAAAACTGTACACTTGCCAAGGGTAGCAGTAATTATAGGAATACCGAGGTCAAAGGTTGAGCTTTTTGGTGATGATAAGCCGTTGTTGGTCACAATATTGTTGCTAAGGTGATTGACGTTCAGGTTGCTATCACAGAGCCTCGAGCGGCGAAAAGTCTGTGGTGAAAAAACTATTTAATATAAAGTTTCTTATCTTTATAAGTGTCTATTAGACCTTTACTAATTTATATTTCTGTCACTTAACATCAGGTGAACCATTAAAAATTTATAATTGAAACAAGCTGAGCCCCGCGGTTTCATCCGCCCATAATTTAATTTCGCCGTCGATTCTCCAACATAAGCTGAACCCTGTTTAATATGATTGATCATATAGACCTGAGGTCAACTAAAGGTAAGGGGAAGAATTTAAAAAAATATTTATTAGTGCTGGCCAACGTAATAAAAGAAATCTCTTGCAAAATCTTAAACCTCTAGGCTCTATTGTGTTGATATATCAGTAAGTCAGTTTCTTCTTTTACGTGTATGTACATATTTCATATACAATCATGCTCGTAAAAAAGCGGTGTAGACAGAGATTACGTATTGCCATTTGTCACGGTTTTCGCTCACCTCTCTCGCTTCATCTACATACATGTACGCATACATGCTCGTCGGCTACGGGTACTATTAATACCGCCTTTCTTTAGTATGTCTCTTATCTATACAAAAAAAAAAAGATTAGAGACATACTAACACATACAGACACATACTAGAGACATACTAACACGTACTTGAGACATACATACGCCTAGGCCGACCCCGGCCTACCCCGGTGCGGACCAGCGAAGCATACCTTTCTCAATTTTAGTCACGACGTTTTTTTTATACCACACGTTTCCCTTACAACGCTTTTTTAATCCTATCATATAGTGTCACGCCTAGCATACTTCTCAGAGACCGCATGTCAAGTGCATTAATTTTACTTGTTCTGCCAACCCAACTCTCACTCCCATACATTAAGTTGGGTAATAATATGGTATCATGTATAGATTATGCTGTTTCTTTTTCAAATTTGTAAGTATGTTAGTTAACTTGACGATAAGTGTAGATACATAACACAAGATATCCATATTATATACATGTATGAAACTTAATTAAAAAATATAACAAAATAGGGTTATTTTAAATTTAAAAAAATATGTAAAAACTACCCTCTCTCGGTGAGGAGACCTGTATCCTACGAAATATGCTGAATGTGAACCTTTATTGCTATTTATTCTTAATGTTTTCGCAAACGTCAAAGTTCACATTTAAGTGTGTAAGATATTTAAGGCCAAAGTTAGCGAAGATCAGTTTTTTTTAATATATCCCTGAACCACAAATCGTTTTTGCATCGAAACTAAAATTGTTCATCATAAAAGTCATTATAAATTTTGTTTAAAGCACGTTTTATATTTTAACCGTTTTTGAGGTAGAGGGCGGTGAGGTGCGGTCACTCAGCCAAACATACCAAAGCACGAGATCAATCGCAAATCTCAGTCCCTGATACGGGTTTTTAGTTAAATTATGTTTCAAATTTACGTATATTTATTCTAATATTTCCACATATTACGAATAAATCAACCGGTTTCGTTCAATAGACTCAAGTATTTCAAGAAAAAATAGCTCTGTGTTAACATTACTTGACAGTAGAGTATGCATTTTCCTTACACTATACGAGTATAATGCTCCAAAATCAGAGGAAAATATTGATCATTTACTATCTTAAAAACTACTCATCATATAAACAATTGTAGAGAAATTTTATGCTCTACAATTTTCCTCTTGATGCTCAACAAGCTTATGAGCTGCAGACGCGTTGCCTACTTTTAATAGACAGAGGAGGGAACAGAGAGAATATTTCCTTTTCCTGTTCAAAAGCTCTTTCCCTTCCCATCCTTTCCTTATTACAAAGAGTTGGAAAGGGGAAGGTGGGATATGGTTGAATTTCGCCGACTACATCTCTAGTAAATGTAATATTTTAAAATATGTTTAACAATGAAAAATAGATTTGTTGCGTGTAACAAGATACGCCAAATTGTCAGAAGTTGGTTCAATTCATAATTTGTAGAACAGTTTATAAGATTCCTATTGTGATTATAAACTGAATTTCACAATCTGACGGTAAAATAAATATGTCCACTTCTCGCCGGTAATGGCAGATCGTGTTACTTCCTTTAGTACTACTATATTATTAGTTTGTTACATATTGTTCATGATTTAGTTGACATCCCTGATTGCTCGTATTAAAAATGATAATTAAATCATATCAATAGTTCTCTAATCTGCTATTGTTCCGAAATTAAGACATTATATTACTTGACAACAAAAATTATTATTACTTATTTTTCATATCTACAACACAACCGATTTGTATCCCCTGCAAATAATTCCTTGATATATCGGATTATTTGTGTGTATTATTTTGTATTATATTTATCCATAAACATATTTAAATAACTATTTTTGAATAAGAAACTTTCTAGAGTGTGATAGATATTTAGAATAATCGATGATAAGGAATAACGTAATGAAGGAAATGATTTGTAAAAATAAAACTTTTCCTTTGTCTTTAACTATGTTGCCGCTTGTTGTTTCGTCTCGTCAGATGGCGCTGGTTGCGCGCTGGCGTGTATGTACAGCTAGTTCCAAAATGGCCGAATTGACTACACCGGAAGCATTTTGTACCGGTTGAACACATCACTGACACATGGTTAAAATCACCGCATTTGAAAAAGCGTCGCTGTAAATACCTGTTTGATATTGAAGATGTTGTTCTTGATGATTTTTATGCCCTTCAGGGACTCCAGACTTCATTTTTTCATAACACGCTAATTTTTCCTTCAACGCCGCGAATGTTGTAATTCTGTTTATCATGATTTTAATTACCTCGTTATCGTCGATACCGTCTATAATCCCGTTTCTTTTTTGAATCCATAATTTCGTGTAGTTCTTTCACATTTATATTATCGGGGAATTCTTTAAATAAATCCTCTTTAAATCAACGAAGGTCCGAAAGGGTCGTTCGGAATGTCGCAAGAGCTCAGCCGTACCTCTTAATGTCCTCCATGCATTTATTAGCGTATGTTTCTCACTCCAATGGAAGATTTATCTGTTATCCGCAATATCCTGCGCCCGTTTGCTGTAAAACTTTCGATGTTTTCTTCTTGTCTTGTCTTCTTCTTGTTGTCGATTTCGATCGTAATCCGCCATTGTACAACAATCCGTTTTTTCCATTTTTCTTAGTAATTATGAGTTTTTCTTCTTTATTTCTTCTTTTTAATATCGTCTTATGCTCTTCGTGCGTTTTGTCTTAGTTCTTCTGATATAATCCTTCCGCGTCGTCGTCTAAATGGCGTGGCGTCCTTCTTAACCCAAACAAAATCGAGGCGATCCCGGACGAGCTTCCAATAAATATGTGGGATATCTTACAGTAAATACCTCGAATTAAATTCCAATACGGTATTATTTCTTTATTATGTTATACTTCTTTAAACAATTAAAACAAAGTTCAAGGTCACGCACATACGCCACTCATCTTTCTCATCTCCCATGTCACTGTCAAACTTCCTCTTCCGTTCCATTCCTACATACATCTACACAATCCTATCAGGACAAAATAATAATAAAATATATATCAATGTATGTTCTCAGGTCCCTTGGTATTTGATTAAAATAAATCATCATAAGTATAAAACGCTCGTGAAATCAATCAGCATCGATAATGTTCGAGCTTTAGATTAGTGTTCGTATCATCATATATCGAGACAGTTGGATTTCGAGAAAAAACCCTGTTATCAAATCAATTAACATGCGTCTTGCCTTTTCGTTTTAATATAAATAGCTGCCGGATTGTTTGTTTATTAGTGTTACTACAAGACGGGTAAGAGAAGTAAACACCTTATTATTATTCCTGTGAATGTATTTTATTAATAATTATTATTTCAGTAAAGAATCTTTTACAGTTCAATACTTATACCCAAGTATATAATTTTGATTTAAATTTTGTTTTTTATTATATTTTAATTATTGAAATAAATTTTATAAAATAAGTAAAAATATGTTGTAATATTCAGGTACATATAACAAAATGAAGACATTCGTCTTTGCCGCCCTGTTGGTCCTGGCCAGCGCCAGCGCCTTGCCACAGACTCACGGTAAGATTTTTCGCTTTGATACCTTTTTTTTATATTGAACAGTGGTAGAGCCCGCAAAGAATTAAAACTTGAAATAAACAATTTAAGGGATTTAATATATTTTTTTAAAGTATTGAATCGCTAAAATATTTCATAATAATGAATTGACCACAATAAGGTGGTAGAGTGGATGTACCACTTAAGGTGGCATATAAGTGGTATTATATGCTATGTTGTAAACATATATAATAACTAGCTGGCCCGGGAAACTTCGTAAACTATAATTAATAGATGGTTCACTATTTTGGCGATAATGGCTAACACATAAAAGAGAGGTTTACATATACTGTCGCGAGATTTTTTTTAGGACTATTTAAGGTAAACATTTCCATGATACATTATATAGTGTAACTGTAACGGGTTTTGCAGCACACACTATAATAGCTCGCATTTGGCGGAAATTTTTACACCTTACTTGACACTTATCGTTATTATATATATAAAATGGTTTTACCAATTGTTGATATGCTTGTTTTCAAAATTTTCGTTTGCAGATGTTGCTGAGCCCAGGCGAGATGTGGTTGAAGCAGTACTTGACCTGATTAAACGTATGAGACAAAGGATCCAGGATGCAGATTGGGACCCTAAAGTTATCAAGTATGTCGAGGGTGAATATTCTCTCCCTATCGCTGGGTAAGTGGATTTTGTAATAGAAGCCTTTCAGTATTTTCATATTCTACACCAAGACATTTACCCCTTACATGCTTGGCATAAAGATTTAAGATTTATAATTGGTTGTCAATCATTATTCGAGTTTAAGATAAACATAAAATCTCAGACAGAAGTTGCATTTGCTAGAGCTTAAAGTCATACGCCAGGAACTATACGAAGTGAATATGCATACATAGATACAAATTAGTTAAACTCCACCGAGATTTCAAATATTCATTGTATATTTTATCTAGAACTAGTCAACACCAACACCAATATAAACTGCAAACTTTTTTAAAAACTACAGATTTTTTCTCACCTCAGAATTTTCACCGCGCGAGGCTCTGTGACTGACCTGAACATCAATCACCTTAGCAACATTGTTGTAACCGACATCGGCTTCTCTCTCATCACCGGAAAACTCACCTTTGACCTCGGCATCCCTATAATTACCGCTACCCTAGGTAAGTGTACATTTCATTTTTAATGCAGGCGACAAACTCATGTACAGTCACAGCAACTGTGCATAGAATCCCAGAGAGTTTTTTTTTGTTTTTTAAAATTTTGATACTGATCACTGACGAATAAATAATGGTAATTTACAGCATTCCGACTGTAGATCCAATCCAAAAGAACCCTAAGGTATTTTAATCCGTAGAGTCTTACTCTTTATTCTATTTACGGTGTTTACTCTATTAACGGTCTATATCTATAAAAAGACCGTTAATTCGGGAATTTATGAGTAAAACGAGATAGTAATCCATCGCTTTAGGTAATTACAAAATATTTGTTAAAGTGATATTTTTTGTACAGGCGCCGCAGAGGGAGAGGTTTCATTCCTGGGCCGTCCTGCCCACCGTGGTCTGGCTTCCGGAAGGTATGTTTTAAAATAGATAGTTAGCATTAAATCTTAAATCTTAATAGAGGTGATTAAAATAAAATATAGAATAAAATAATATTAAATCTTTTTGGATAAGTAAAAAATATATTTTATTCCTTCTTTTTTTCACATCTAGGTTGGCCATCAACAACTTCAACATCACCGGTAGCGTGAATGTTGACATGTCTGGCGACAAAGTTGTGGTCAGCGATCTTGTCGTCTCCGCTCGCATCGGTTCCATTTCGGTAATTTAATTCATATTTATCTATATGTGTCTTATATATCTTAAAAATAAATGTTTGAGAGACGAGATTAATGTATGTAGACAAAGTGTATGGAATCTTTTATAAAGAAAATCAAAGTTAAACTGACCAAAATTGTGACAAAGTAAAGAAATAGACACTGAGAATAACAAACGGGAACGTAACGGGTTGATGTATGAACGTAGAGGGGAAGTTAGCGGGAGCGTTTGATGATAATGACAAGCTGCGATCTTTAATGAGGGATTTTTTTTCATTTAGTTTTTTTAAGCTCTATGTATGTTTTTGTAATATTTAAACTCTCTTTACATTTATTTTGTCCTATAATTTTTAAATATATATCTTTCAGTCTGGTCTGCACGTCAACATCATCGGCTACGACGTGTCTTCCTACGTCAACAACTTCCTCAGCAGAACTCTCCCAACCCTGCTTACCAACAACTCTGTAAGTGGATACACAATTCAGAATCTAGTTTTTTCCGTTAGAAAAAAAAGTCTTTTAATCTAAAACCGTCTTGAATCTTAAACCTTTTTAAATCTTTTATTTACTATTTAAAAATCAGGTCCTGCAACCTTATGTTACCTTCTATAATGTACTTAAAGCAGAAAATGTATTCTATGGCTAGATTGAACTAGTATCGAAGTTATTTGCAGTCTCTTTTCAGCAGTATGGACTCAATATTTCTTTATTAGGCTTGGTTATCTGGAGGATCACATTATTCCAATCATGTCGAATGTTAATTAATTATATTTGTATCTTTGTTTCAGGACTATATTAACAGGGGTATCCAATGGCTCATCATGTACTTACTGGACCTCGTCCTGTAAAAGAAGCCATGAAGTCAATGTACAATAACAAATAGTTCGTATGATGTACATACATAATTATACATTGTTATAGTTATAATAGTATTGTACGAATTTCAACATCTTGATTTGTTTAACAAACCTCACAGCGACACCTTCCATCGGTTATGAGCTCCTGAGCTCCGCTCCTCAGCTTCATAAAACAAATTTTGTTATTGTAATTAAATTATTTGTTTAATTTTTCAAATCTGTTGTTATTTTTAAACGCTTTGAAACCTTTAAAACATGTTTTCGGACCTACTGACTACCTGATGGTCATAATAACTTTACGTTGATCAAACTTAGGCTACGTTAAACCGAGAAAATACTGAAGCGATATTATTACATCACTGGCTGTTGCCGCGATTTTGTCCGCGCGGGATATGTTATATATATACATTGCAAATTGAAAATTAAATGATAATTTGACTCATATTTGTCTTTATTATTACGGCATCGATTTAAAAATCTTTAAACGCTGGTCACCGTATTTAAATATAGCTCAAAAAAGCGCAAAATTTCCCTAGAGGATATTGAAAATCGGTTCAGTCGTTTCTGAGATTACCTGGAACATCCGGACAGACAGACAGCCATATTAATTAATTGTATTTTGTTATAAGTATCATGTGTACACAGTATGGAAGATTTATTTTGATATTTCATACAGACTTAAATTTTATTTATCTGTATACGTACATAGATGAGAAAGCTAAACTATCTTTAAGTAACATAGACTAGAAGGGTTTATAATTTATGATTCAGTTTTAACCAGTAATTAATTTAAAAAAACCATAATACTCAACTGACTGTATGATTATTGTCATTTTAATGATTTACTTCCACTATATGGATTTTATATTGACCTCGTATATGCTCTATGAAACTACGGAGAAGAATACGAATCTAATGGTAACTCACTCTTTAAAGTTAGTCAAGTCGTTTAGGCTATAGGAGGCCATAATGCAACGGACATAAATTCAAACATACAAACATACATATATAACTGTGAAATATTACATTAATGTAGATTTATTGGTAATTAAATTTTTACAGGCCAAAGAACAAACTCTGACAAAATTTATGTCAAGCTAGAACAATTGAATTACACAAAAGATTTTTTTTCTGTACTCAAAAATTCCTCGACAGTTAATAATAATAACTTCAATTTAATTAAAAAAGAGACATAAGGCTGGTAGCCGCTGTGAAGTATCTGGGAGTTGATTGTAGACGATGGGCGCCATGATGTGGGTCGTCTTCTTGGTCTTTACCAGTATGTGCGCCGCTAGAGCCAGCTTATCGCGCTTCAAGTCACGATCCTGCCGTCGGTTCTTTTAAGCGTCTTAAAATTAGGAAGAGTCTTTCTAGTGAATATTTTTGTAATTGTCTTTTATAATTCGAACGAAAGCACAGGATTGGAACAAGTTTTCAGTGTTTCTCTCCGACTGTGAATTGGGTAAGAGAAGATGCTAAACTAGTACGTACTATCTTTCGACCACTTCATCACTTAACGTCAGGTCGCTCAATTCCACCATAGTCAAGCGCTAGTTTATTCGTTATTAAAATAAAGAATAGCGCATCCGCCTGGAAAATAACTGAGGACGGCAATGTTAAAGTTTTAAATAAATAAATATGCGCTCACGCCCGTAACCCAGAGGGGTAGGCAGAGATTATGGATTTCCATTTGGCGAGATCCTGGCACACCTCTCTCGCCTCTTCTATATTCATACATCTACGCATACATGCTCGTCAGTTATGGGTGCTCCTTATATCGCCCTTTTTTAGTAGGTCACTAATTTGATCGATATAAGTTTTCCTAGGGCATGCTTTTCCTGCCAAACCCAGCTCTCACTTCCATACATTAAAGTGGGGACTAGTACAGCATTGTGTATTGCCAGGCGAGCCTTAAAGTTTTGTACCAAATAAATAACGATTTAGCTAAGGCCGTCCGAGGTATCAAAGCGATTGCTCTAACATCACGTTTTTGTACTTGTGCAGTTTATTTGTTCAATATTTGTACTGCCTATTTAAATCATCTCTTTGGATCCTAGGGGTAAATCTTAACCACTGCAAGATTGCTGAAGATCTACTCACGCAAACAGTATGCGAGGTTTTCCTCGATCTTTTGATCGACCTAGCAATTATATCTGAGCCCTAATTTGACCATTCCAGCTAGACATCGGACAGTCTAGGTAAGGTTGGTGATTTGGAAGATTTTCGACTCACGAAATAATGGACGTCCAAGAAGAAAGTCATCAGATCGAAAGTGGATGGGATGTATGTACTTTTATAGCTGCTACGCCACACCAAGCTGAAGCCAGGACAAATTTGAGGACATGCTGATTAATATAACTAAAATGAGAGCTGAGAGCGTCAAGTGTTGATGCATCTACGATTTACACTGAACACAACGATAAGACTGTAAAAATCGATTACTACAGTTTTTTGTCTATGATTGTCAAGCCTTCTATGGAAGAGCCAGCTACCTCGAAAATGGCAATCATGTACATATTAGGTATAAAATTATGTAACAGGTGATAAACGAAAAACAAATTCAAGGCCACCCCACGCATTGATTATTATCAACTATCAAAGCTTTTAGGTATTAGGTCGATACGTTATCACAATTATCCATGCCTCATAATCCTCAGGAATTAACTTATAAAAATCAGTTGCAGTGTTAAATGATAATAATTCTTTGTTGCCAGGTACCTGGAATGTTTTTTTTGATGCATTTGATAAGTTTTAATCTAGTAATTTAATGTTACTTGCTTAGGTGCATTGGAACTTGTTTACAGCAATGCGGCGAGTACGTTTGACATTTAGTGCTAAGTCCTAATGGATTATCTGCAGAATTTTAACAATGGTAGAGCCCGGGACAACAAAATCCATTGCCCAAATGGGCCGGCTCGACCGCTGAAATACCACGACCTCTCAGAAGAGTAGCGTGAAGTAGAAGTATTCTGCGTTTCGTCTGATGAATGAGGTGCCGGTGGCCTAATTTCAGTTCTCTTCTCTTTCTTATCCTTTCCTGATACGGATAGGATGGGAAGGAGAAGATTATTTGACGGGGACGCGGTAGATGTGGAAAAGGAAATATGTTTTTTAAAAATGAGGCATACTTAGCAGCCGGTCAATAGTACGTGCGGTCGATTATGAATTTGCACCAGGGGAATTTGGGCCGCAAGTTTTGTTTAATTTTCCACACTTTCTTCCTTCTTTCTCAAACCTCAAGTTTGTATTTCTAAAGCAAGTATTTATATTGAAGAAAGCTACTCGCGATCGAAGTAGAGTGCTTCTGATTTTTTTCTAATGACGTTAAAAATGATCCAGATTACGTATATGGTTACCTGATCTGATGACCAAGATGAACACGAAAGGTTTAATTATTTCGTTTTGCGTCTTCTAACAACCTGGTCCATCTTAGGCTCAACCAACTTCTGCAATACAACCAGCCACTGATGATACTCGTCCACCCAGCCTAGACACTTAACCCACTACTCTCTGCCAACCAGCGTTATTGGCCAATCAACCAACGTTGATAGTCCATCAGTCAATCAGTCAGAAGGTGCTTCTGCGCAGCCAACAGATTGAGATTTTTTTGCAGAGTATTTACAATATACAAGCAAACGAAAGTATGTTAAATTGTTTTTTTTTTATAGAAAAATGTTTGTTGTGAATTTTTTGCATGAATAAACGAGTTGTTTCTTTACGACTTGTCCATTTACTTATAAAAAAATAGCATATACGTCACTATTACACCAATAAAAATATGTGATATGCAAACAATATTTTGGTGCAAAAATGAGGTATGTCTTATTATTTAAAGCTACATAATAGTAAAAACAATAGAGTTTTCTAGTTTTAAGGAGCTTAAATACGTATCTTACGGTATAAAACACTTATACACTTCCTAATAAAAAAAATTGTTCTCAGCGAAAATGTTTAACCGCTCTACTATAAAAGTTGCTAAGTATTTCGATATGTGGTAGTTTTTATCTGATGCAGCGAACTTTCACCGATCGTTTGCGAGCAACGTCTGTTTAAAATCGAACGAGGCATATTACAAACTGTCAGCAAATTGTAAACCCGACGAATCATTGCCAACTGGCGCGTCATGTAAAATGCAACAAAGCTATTCATTCTTCGATTAATGTCTTCTTAATATATCTTATATATAAAAAAATTACATATAAAAAAGTGGATGTTGTGACTACAATTGAAAAAGGTCTGCTTTGGTGGTTCAGGCATGTTGAAAGGATGAATGAAGAGAGAATAAGGAAACAAATTTATTTAGCAAAAGTGAGTGGCAGTGTTGGTAGGGAACGCCCTAGGAGAACTTACATCGATCAGATTAGTGGCTTACTAAAAAAGAGCGATTTAACAGTGGTAGAGCCCGTAAAAACATCTGTTACACGAATGGGCCGGCTCGACCGGTGAAATACCACGACCTCACAGAAAACAGGCGTGAAGTAGAAGTACTCTGCGTTTCGTCTGATGAGTGAGGTGCCGGAGGCCTAATTTCAGTCCTCTTCCCCTTCCCACCCTTTCCTAATCAGGATAGGATGGGAACGGGAAGAGGATTGGACGGGGAGGGGGTTAACGGGGAAAAGGAAATATCCTTATTCCTGTCTATGCCCTCCTCTGTCCATTAAAGGTAGGCAACGCATCTGCAACACATTTGCTTGTTGCGGATGTCCATGGGTAGCGTTCACTAAACATCTGGTGATCCGTTTGTTCGTTTGCCACCTGCTACCATAAAAAAAAATATATAAGGACCCATAACCGACGAGCATGCATGCGCAGATGTATAAGAAGCGAGAGAGGTGTGTGTGATAAATGGAAATCTATGATCTCTGCCTACCCCTATGGGTTACGGGCGGAGCGCATATTTATTTATTTTTGAACTACTGTCGCGCCTTCCCACCTTTTTTGAGTTATGACTTCTTTTGGCAATCTTTATGACTGTCTTTGTTTTTCTTTTTTTTTTATTTTATTTAACTTTTCGACTTACTTATAATCAAGTCGAAGTGAGCTGTAGTTATAAGCTGTAATTGAAAATCAAGCGACTTAAAATGAAAATACTGAAACATTGTTTTCAAGAAAGTACGAGTAGGTATATTTATATCGTACACAAATTGGATAATCACTTAAATATGAATGACGTTCGAATTAAAGATTAGGAATTTATAAATTGATAATTGATTAAAAACTTTCAGGTGTACTAAGATACCTATCGCTTGCTCAGGACTATAAATACCTGTTATTTTTGCATTATCTCAACTTTTACACGTAAGAAGGTAAGTTGCAGAAGTATAATTATGTATGTCTACATATATAATTTCTATATTTTGCAATTGCTTAAAATTTATTTTTAAGACGAAACAGCAGCGAATTTACATCAAGAGCTTGATGTTAATTCAGGTCTCAAGTTCGAATCCAAGTAGAAATTCGTATGTTCTTAGGAACTAATTAATGTTTTTATTATTCAGTTTGTTTTGTTGTGGGGCAATTGTTCCTAATTATGTCCAATATTTACTGTCACGTTTGCGATTTAAAAAGATCGATGAAATGTAAAAAAAAACATTACATTTAAACTAAGAATAGATATAATCTTAATTTTTTTTTTTCGAATAATTTAAAACCAGTTATTTAATATTACTTTTTATTTTTAATTCAAAATAAGTTTTCGAACAGAGTAAAATTCAGTTGATTATAGTTTTAAGTTACTTTGACCATACAGAACGAAAATAAAATAGTAGATCATTTCGACGAGGAAGACTTACTTTATCAAAATATTACATTGGTTTTAACCTAAACATTTGATTTTATATTCAGTTGTTAATGTTATCTGACACAAAATAAAAATAATAATTACTTTTACTATTAAATCGTTATGGCTTAAAGACCATTGAAGTACTTATATCTGCAATACTTATTATAAAATCTGGAATGTTCTTTATCACAGGTCAAACAAAATGAAATCTTTCGCTTTCGCACTGTTGATGCTCGTGGCCTGCGCCACTGCTCTGCCCCAGGACTCCGTCCAAGGTAATAAGATGGTCAATTTATTACAAACATTATCTAGAAAATTTCGCTCATAATCGCAAAGACAAAACATTCTGCCGTCAGGGTCATTCAAAATGGTTACTGAAGGGTAGTCAAAGCACGGAGGGTACTTGGCCCACATCAGGTAGAACCCACCGTGTAGCTTCTTACACTTCCTATTAAATGTCTTGCCAATAGCTTTGCTAAAATTTTCAATAACTTTTATCAGTTATAATGATAGATCCGACTTAAATGCGGTCATCTATGTACAGAAGCTGTGATAAGATCTCTTCCTTTCTGCGGTGTCAATAAACTAAATCTCATCTTTTTACGATCGTGTCTAAAGAATTGAGAACCAAGCAATACCACAATTTACGTAGACCTTGGAAGACGTCGAATTCCTATTCCACCATAAGAAACAGAAAGGTTGCTCTGTCCTGGCCGATCAAAACTTGAAGTTCATTGACCCATACATGAGTTAATAGTATAAATAATATGTGTATGTATATATATATATATACATGAAATAATAGTATGAGTACGGAGTAGGATGTACTTTGTATGTTTCCTGCACTTAACTACGAGGCACTGAAATAATAAGCCTTTTTATAATCAATCCAGGTTATTGAAATATTTTTCTACTTCATCTTACCTAATGGCGAATAGCCATATCGATGAGAAGGCAATCTTTGGTACCACAAGATCCAGCTTTATTCTGTCATGAACATTACTCATGACAGAAGTAAAGCTGGATATTGTGTATACTATTATTTGCACTTATGGATACTTCGGAATGGATGTAAAGAGGTTATACATGAGGAGGCATGTTATTCGTCTGTAAATTTTTAGTGTCCGTAGTACACTAAGATTTATAAATCAGATGTGTGGCACCAGAAGTCATGAAAACTAGGAGCGGTCGTTTCAATAGGTTGCGAAGCCATTTACAAAAGAATGTGTGCGGCCTGTTTGTTCCCGAGCCGGAGAAATCATTATTATTTTTTTAACTTTTAACTTTTATTTCTCTAAGCGTATTAGCGTAAGCATTAAAGCTGTGCATACAAACTTACATTGTTTTACAAGTTTCAATTCGTCAATATAAAAGTTTTCATTTTAGATACAATTTTGAATACCCTGTTATTTTTTAACTATTATTGTTATTATTACTATTAAATATTATAAATTTTCTGGGATTAAGAATTGTTAAATAAAAAATAAATTATTTATCTTATTCAGATTTCGGAGCCGAGAGATGGAACCCTGTTGAGACCATCGTCAATAGCATCGACAGGTTCAGGGAGAGGATCCGCAACAGAGGCTTGGACCCGTACGAACTCGACAGAGCTGAAGGCAGTTACGTTTTCTTTCTGCCAACGTAATTTTAATTTATTTTATTTATAAAATTTATATAAGTTTGGATTAAAAGTGGTTATTGTGACTAGAATTGAGAGAGGTATGCTACGATGGTTCGCGCATGTTCGATGAAGGAAGAGAGAAGAACGAACCAAATTTATGTTGTACACGTGAGTGGCAGTGTTGTTAGAAGACGCCCAAAGAGAAATATATCGATCAGATTAGTGGCGTACTAACATAAGGAGTATCCGTAAACGCATGCTGAAATTATGTAGAATTATACTTCTGCTCTGACCTAATGAAGTGTTCGATGTTGTAGACGAAATACTCTTTATTTTATTTACGTAACTTTCTTCTCTTTCTCAATATAAAGAGTACACTATGCATCTGAAATACATCTAGTTGTGGTTGTTTTGGATTCTTAGTACATCAATATTACTATATCGATATATTGTCATATCGATACAGTATTATATCGATATGGATATAGTAGTATATCGATTATAAGGGAAAAGTATCATTATAAGTGAAAAGTGTGGCTTAAAAGTGGATGTTGTGATTAGAATTGAAAAAGGTATGCTTCGGTGGTTCGGGCATGTGGAAAGGATGAATGAAGAGAGAATAACGAAACGAATTTATGTTGCAAAAGTGAGTGGCAGTGTTGGTAGGGGACGCCCTAGGAGAACTTATAGCGATCAAATTAGTGAGTTACTAAAAAAGGGCGATATAAGGAGCATCCATAACCGACGAGCATGTATGCGTAGATGTATGAATGTAGAAGAAGCAAGAGAGGAGCCAGGATCGCGCCAAACTACCCTAAACTGCCTACCCCTCTGGGTTACGGACGTGAGCGCATATTTATTTTATTTAAGAGTAATAATATGTTTATTTGATTCATCTTTCACAAAAATACTTTTATTATACAATTTATTATTATAAGCTGTTTATTTTTTTTATTTTAGTGTATTCAGTGCGAGTGCTTACGTCGAGAACCTGAGGTTCACGGGTCTTAGCAACATTGTGATTAATCGCATCGACTACTCTGTGTGGAACAATGAGCTCACTATCGATGTTTCTTTGCCCAGTGTGATGGTGGTTGTTGGTGAGTACTAGTAGTACATTGTCTTCTAATAATAAAAAATACTTTTCAGCTGCAGATTTCATGTTCTAAAGTAAAAATAGACTTTAGATCTGTAAAATATTATAATCAATACACCAGAAACAAACAAGATCACTTTACACACTTATTCATTTGTAACATTTTCTTGATTTTCAGGTGATTCTGCATTTGAAGTTACCGTCGCTGGCCGTGAAATCAGTGGAAGATTGAGTGGATTGTAAGTTCTACAAGGGTATAAAATGATTTTCTTATTTTTGTTTTATCATTGTTTCATCATAACATGATCAATATTGTAGGCTTGCGGTCAACGGGCTAGGAATCAGCGGTAAAGCCAAAGTTTCCCGTGTTGGCTCTGGGGTGTCGGTCAGCGACATTGAAGTCAACCCCTATTTGGTCAGCATTCAGGTGAGAAATATAGAACATAATTATTCCTGACTCTTCAGATTCATTGGTTAACTGCTCAACAACCAACGAACCCTGCTCAGTGCCAAATGGAAAGGGAACTAGACATCTTAGTAAGAGCACGGCTCCTATAAGGCCGACGATCTGGTCAAGGTTCTGGAATTGCATTTTTTTATGTTAGGAAATGCCTACGCATATCCGCCTTTGCCTGAGCAAGAGCGGATCATGTCGGACTTGTACCGACTTAAAGCTAACAATGCACATATCCGCGGCTCTGCTTGCGCCAGCCGACGAGTCAGCTTAGAGAAAGAGAGACAGCTAAGAGGAAAGGTCAAGGCCTTCGGGAAGGCATAGGCCTATGATGATGCTAATAACGGACATTGTTATCTGTTAAAGTAAAAATTTAAGCAATCGTAAAACCACATAGCAGGACTTAGATTCTTTCTAATTCTATTTAGAATTAGAGAGACGAGTAAGTCTGTGATTTAGTGTGATCTAGTAAGTCTCTATTTAATTTCTTCAATAATCATCGCTTAACAATCAATTACAACATTACTGATTCTTTCTCAACAGAACTTTCTGTCGGTTTAAAAGTGAGAGCTTGTTGTTTTATACCGTACTAAAGCATATTTTTTGTGTTTCAGTCTGCGCTCAACATCAGAATTTACAACGTAAACCTCTCAACACCAGTCAACAACTGGCTTACCAACCTGCCAGCAAACCTCGCTATCTACAACGTAAGTTTTTTATCCCTTAGTTTCCATGAAACAAACGATACGAGCAGGATGTTCAAAGTATATATTTTGATAGACACTGATCCTATTCATTTTTTCACAAATAATAAAGTGGTAAAGATCCATGTTATTTATGTACCTCATCTTGATTCATAGATATCAATTTTAAATACCGTTAAACTCAATTTTATTTAACCAACCAAATTAAAGCTAGACGGCAGAGTCCGCGCTCATATTGATCGAGGCGGTCTCCTTGGAATGGAAGTACTTGCCTTTGGTAAAAGTAACGGTAAAAAGATTTTTAATAAAGATTGTACGCTCTAAGTTGGTAGTGTAGGTGAATCCATTATTGTTGAAAGTTCGGTCGAACTTTTTAATCCCTATTTAAGCTGTTCTTTTGTTCCTTATTACTATAAAAATATAACTGCCGAAAGAAGTTAAAACACAAAACAGGTGGAAAGGCCCGACAATGGTACAAAAATAAATGAATAATCATCAAAAACACCCTTGCATCTGAATAATAATATTCAAAATGAAAAGAAGAATTCATTTAATGAAGAAAAGATTGTTCTCTACGAAGTATCGTCTAACGCGGCTAAAACAACTTCTTTCACTTCAATAATAATTTGCTAAATTTTATTATAAAGTTGATAGAAGTTACTAGTAATTTTAATTTGAAAGATGGGAAGTTTCTTATTTGTAATCAATAATTGTAAATAAACGAATATTAAATGTTAAGTCATATTTTGTATTTTATAAAGTACAATACTTTTAACACAGATTTGTTTTTATTTTCAGGATCTTATCGGCCGTATACTCGGGGAGATCCTCGCTATCCTTTTTGACCATTTCTTCTAAACTTTCATTACTACAAATTCATACTGCAGACACTAGCGTTATTGTAAGTTATCACCGAAGTCCCACGATTACCCCAATATTTCCTACTGCCATTTTCTTACGATGTAAAAATTCAAAAATAAAATAATTCCAATTGAAATGCCTTTTTATTATGACTTGTTGTGTCTGTAAATCTGCCTTTTTTAGTATGTTTCCCCACTGCAGGGACACAGGCCTCCTCTCCGAGAGAGGGAAAGGGCCGTAATCCACCACGTGCTGGTTGGTGGATGTCACATGTCTTCGAATTTGGTGGTTCTAAGGAATACCGGTTTCCTGACGATGTTTTCTTTCACCGTTTTTGGAGAAGTGGTGATGAAATAAATCAAAGTAAGGCGCCTGTCTGGGTTCGGACCCGCGTTCTTAAGTCGGGGCCTATACTACTGGGCCACCAGTGTATTTATGCGTGGTAAAATAATGGTATAAAAATATAGTTGTTATGATGGAAGAAGCTTTGCCTTTTGTAGTGCTTGGTGGCGCCTCTACCAACTGATGTTGAGATGTACTACTTTAGACCATATAATCTAAGCGAGAGGAACGGGGCGCTACCTCCCAGGAGCGGATCTTTTAAAGGGTTTTTTGGTCAGCCCTGGGCCCGTATGGCGAAGGTGATGGCGGCATGGAATGTGGCAAAAAACAATGACGACAAAAGCTATTAAATGCGTTATTTAAAACATAGTTTTTTATGTATTCTTCTTTTCTGCAACATCGTATCGAGCGAAAAGTGATTTCCTGCTTTATGTAAAAAGTGAAACCGCCATTTACAACAAAAGTTAGTTTATAGGTGTCACATTGGTGATATTTATGATATAATGCTTTTTACTAGTGTAAAGTTAAGATATGATTCTTAGCAACTGTGCTGTTTTCATATAGTTATTTGAAGGATTTCGCATCGCATTATCGTAGAACATTGCTGCGGGTGCGCAAACCACGTCTACACGGCCAACCTGGCTAACGTTTCGTGGTTGAACCAAGAGGAGCCAACATACGACGTACGACCAAAGGGACTACACAAAAAATATATAAGTGTAGTTTAGGAGTGCACTGTCCCTAAACTAGTTTGTTTCTTTTAGTGCAATCGTCATTCTCATCGGAACTAATATCTGTATAATAACGCCATCATAAATGTCGATCTAGTTCAATTCCTATTGAGGCTAGCTCTGGATACTGCAGTAACGAGAAGCAGAAACTGTTTGACAAGGCATCCGGAATTTATTATAACCTTTCACTTTCAGTTCAACGTCAATTTCGTAATTTAAAATCTTGCGTTGCTTTTTAACGGTTAAAATAAAAAAAGAATAGATATAAAAATGACAAAAAATAAT
>JWHW01012651.1:30499-47470 GCA_000931545.1 Papilio glaucus
CAAACGACATCAAGTATATTTTCATAATGATACTCGCAACTAACAGAAATTGTCAGGAGCTACAAGTTCAGTGATACGCCAAGAGATGGCGTTAATAAAAATACAAATGTATATTGATTATTATATTCCAATCGTCGTATACAAAAATATGAGTTGGTAATTTGTTTTTTAATTTTTTAATTAACAAATGAACAAAATGGAAAAACGAAGTCTTTAAATAACCTTGTTTAAATTCAATTTACTTACTATAAAAGAGTCAGTAAATATCGAGCGTGTCAGCTGGGTGTGATAGTATTGTAAGCGTGGGCTTACAGTGCGGAAAACGTTTACACGAAACATAGTGTCGTCTCAGTTATTTCAGATAGAAAGATACATTGTATCGCGACAAGTTTATACGCTAGTGGAAACCCACGGTAATATAAACTTATTATTTATTTATTTTAGACACACCAGCAGTGTATTCACTATCACATTCAAAGACACATAATTAACAAATATACTCACTCCTATGTGTTATACTCTGTATACATCATTTGTGTTGCTAATTTTTAAATAAATTATAGATTAAACAAAATTAGATTAAAATTACAAATAAAGCAAAAAAAAAACAATAATTAAACAAGTAAAAAGCAGTAACAGAAAGAACAATATTATTATAAAGAAAACAAAATATAAGAAAATCGAATAATAATAACGTTTTAATAACGACTTGGGCTGTCACTCATTACGCGTTTAGCATTCCGATTCGAGGGTGCCCGAGAGGGCCGAGCCTCGGCTCGATCGGTAGCTATTATAGGATTACATGAATTTCTAGAGCTAACATTACTACCACTTTGGAGAGCGTTTGCTTTGCGAGAAGAAGTGACGGAAGAAACTCCAGCAACGCTTCTATCATTAATAGGGGAGAAAACCCTGCCAGCTATGTGGCCGTAACGAGAGAAAGATGGCCGTCCTCGCCGGCGAGAACGGTGTGTGATTTTGCTGCGTAGTTGTTTTAACCTAGCCTGAGCGATCGTTATTGCATCGTCTCGATAGTCGAGTACGTGCCTAGGCCTTCGATAGTCTTTGCGGAACCTACCGATCGCGATTGTTTGGTAGGTGGCGGCACCTACGATTAGCGAATTAGGGTGACCGGCGACGGAGTCGAAATAGCGGCGCGACGCCAACTTCAGGTGTTGAGCTATGGTGGGCAGATCTAAGTCCACGTGTAAATCGAGGTTGCGCACGAACCACGGCGACCCTGTGGCCCTGCGCAAAAATCTATTTTGGATCAACTGAAGTCGGTGTATTTGTTTCGGGGATATGTGCGCGAATACCGGACTAGATCAAATAGACAACAATATGATGTGCTTTTATAAGGACTTGTTTATGCGAGGAACATGAAGCGGCCAAGCATTTTTGACACCAAACGGAGATCAGTTAGTGGTTGGTTCTAATAAAAAGAGAAAGTTTTTGATTGGATTATATTTACTTTAACCTATTTTATTTTAATTCAAAGTTAGTCTCCGTTCGAAGCTGGATCTTCAATTGTTTCATTTCAGTTTCATTTTTTATTTAGAATTTTCTTATGAACTGTCTTCTTCACTCAATTTTTTATTAATGTGAATTGAATAAATTTTATGGCTGTAACTGTAAAGCAATCACATTAGTTAAATATCATACGTAATCTAGGTTTTATAATTGATAACATATTGAAGTAGGAGAATCTTGACGATAGTGTATCCGATAAATTAAAAGTGGCATTGGTCATATTATATAAACAATAAAATAGTTCAAAACAAAGCCCTTTGTAAGATTAAGCTGAATTTTCACCTCCAAAATGCCCTTGTGAAATGTGTCATATTAATTATTTTAGTATCTATGACCGGAAGGAGCGTAATTTACGTGGTAAAATATGTAAGTCCTTCTTCCTTAATTTTGATAATACTTTATAGTAGGCGACGATGCTAAACTTGTACATGTTTCATGCGTACGCCATGGGGACCTACTGGCTTTTAAAGATTAGGCGGTAGAAAGAAAAAATATGACATTTTTGTTTTAACGGTGAGGAAAGGGTCTACAGCCTTTATTTACGATCGTTGTTACTTAGGCTTAGGCCTTTAATTATGAACTAGAAAAAAATATAAAGCTCGAAAAAATATAAGAAAAGAGTACAATTATGTGTGTCAATTTCGGCCGGAGTTTTCTTTTAACACAACAGTAATACGTATAATTTATTTCACAGCAAGGCGGAATTTTCGTAAACAAAAATGTACACTAAAATATTTATGAAAAACTACTTTTCAAAAAGTTTTATATTCAGAAAAAAAAGGCAGAAAGTGCATGATTTTTATTATAGTAGAAGGTGGCAAACGACTTAAGCGACCGCCACCTATAGGCATCTGCAACGAGGTACAGCGCTCATATTCGTTGCCTACACTAATCGACAGAAGAAGGGACAAACAGAAAAAAAAATCCTTTTTCGACTAATCCCTGCCTGGTCAAATCCTCCTCCCTCTTCCATCCCTTCATTTAGTAGAAATGGATGGGAACGGGGAGAGAAGTCGAATTAGACCTACGGCACCTTCTTTAGACGAAATGCAGAAGCAAACTTCTACTTGATGCCTGTCTTCTATGAGGTCGTGGTATTTCACAGGTCGATCGAGATTTATACAACAGATGTTGTTGCTGCGGACTCTACCATTGCTAAAGTGTCAAGTAAATTTAAAATCTGCCATCAGAGTTATGTACATTCGCTGCATAAACCGTAAGTTACAAGATTACGTTTAACGAATTTGATTTTCTTAAAAAGTGCTAAAGAAAAGTCAACGACATTATATATCTTTTATAACCTAAATAAATAATTTTAAACTAGTTACCGTATCTACAATGCATATAGATATTAAATTAATTTTTATCATTGTAATTACTAAATTATCGCGTCAGTTATTTAAAGTAGATAAACTTTATCTCTACACTGTGTAGTTCAGAGATATGGTTTGAAAGGTACACCGATATATTTAGCTGCTATAACCAGAAAAACAAGGAAATACGGATTGGTTTAAGGCTTTTCAATCTCACGCGACCAAAGTCGCACCTATAAAGTAACATAGAACAAAAATAATTAAGTCAGTAAAACTGTGTGACGATTTGTGGTCAACCTTGGTTTAAAATTATTTAAACTTTCGTGAGCCATATTTTAACACACTAATTAAAACGGGTTTACTCACGCGTGGTTCGGTGTATGTACCGGGTGAGTGGGGCTGGCATATCTAACTTATGCCAGCCCCACTCACCCTGAGGAAGAGCCCCCGAAGGACTCGAAACTAGTCGGTACATACACCGAACCACGCGTGAGTAAAGCCGTTTTAATTAGTGTGTTAACCTTGGTTTAGTTTGGATTGAACAATGATCTAATACAAGCGTTAAAGTCTCTTTATAAAGATTCTACTGCTAGTTAGGATTAACGGGGCCTACTCAAACTGGTTTAATATCGATAAAGGTGTAAGACAGGACTGCGTAGCATCCATGGCTGTTCAATCTCTTTATGGATGATTGTTTGAAAGCTTTGAAAAACGAAGATTGTGGATTAAGAATGGGCGAGTTAGTTGTAAAATGTCTCTTGTACCCCGATGACCTGGTCGTGTTTGCCTCATCGGCGGAGAACTTACAACTTTTGATGAATTTAATGAATGCTTCATTAGAAGGAAGGGATGAAGATGAATGCAGATAAGACGAAAGTAATGGTGTTAGAAAGAGAGCAAAGCAAGACAATAATTGAAATGAATGTTAACGGTAAAGAAGTAGAGCAGATGGAAGAGTTCATATATTTGGGATATATGTTTAGATGGTAAGCATGTGAAAGATTTTGAATGACGAGTGAATGCGGGAAATAAAATGAATGGGGCTATAGGTACAGCAGTGAGGAGTCAGAGTGTGTCTATGAAGGCTTGTCTGGTAATACACAATGCTGTACTAGTCCCCACTTTAATGTATGGAAGTGAGAGCTAGGTTTGGCAGGAAAAGCATGCTAGTAGAGTTAATGCCGTTGAGATGCGATCGTTAAGAAGTATGTTAGGCGTGACATTGAATGATAGGATAAAAAATAGCATTATAAAGGAAAAATGAATGTTGTGACTAGAATTGAGAAAAGTATGCTTCGATGTTTCTGGTATATTTAAAGAATGAATGAAGAGAATAACGAAACAAATTTATGTAGTAAAAGTGAGTGGCAGTGTTGGTACGGGACACCCTATGAGAACTTATATCGATCAGATAATGGCTTACTAAAAAGGGCCATATAAGAAGCACCCATAAGAGACATGCATGCAGATGTTTGAATGTAGAAGAAGCGAGAGAGATGTGTCAGGATCGCGCCAAATGGAAATCCATGATCTCTGCTTACCCCAATAACTAATCACACTCACCACACCACTCTAAATAGCGGTCTTATTGAATTAATTAGTTATTTAATATAGCGAAAGTTTTAATCCACAACACCGGGTGAAATGTAGCTCTATACAGATAAACAATTAAATTGTTTGTTAATAACAAAATATAACTTTGATACTGATGCTTTACGTTTTATTTTGTACGGTAAAAACAAATAATGTACAAAATACGATAATACACTTTTATTCTGCGATGTGATTAATATGTTTTATTTGATTCCACGCGGACGAAGTCGCGGGCAGCAGCTAGTAATTTTATAAAACTAAAAAGTTCAAAATATTAAATACCCCTTATTTTCTATGCACAATACAGATTCTTTTTAGTACGGAGTCATTTAACGCACGTATCCGTGTACGTATCCGAAAAAGTTTAACATTTTTGTGGCACCTTCCGATCACCTAGGGAACTTAAACATTTTTCAATCGATTCAACTTGCCGTCAATCGCCACCATTAATCGATTCAAGTTTGATAATACCCTTTGCATTTAATCATAACTTAATACAAACAAAAAAGATATAGCGCAAGGTACTCCGTTCCGACCGATTGACACCCCTCTATTTTTATTCTTAAATTTCAAATGAGTAAGAAATATTTGACGCACTATATTTTCATGTTAATAACAAATTATTCGTATCCCGTTATTAATTTTAGGTTATTAATCTGCATGTTATATCTACGAATTAAAAAAAAAACACCTGCTTATTTTGTAACGTCAATGAAGTACATTGATCGGAAGGGATTATGGAGATAAAAATTAAATCATCATGTAATTAATTATATTTCAGGCATTATCAGTGATATCCGTCACAATATAAATAGTTGTTTGTACATTGCCAGCTCTACTTGCAACAAGTGGAAAGGTGAGTTAGGACTTATAATAACGTTATTCATTTCATTTACAACATGTATAGTGAAAAACCGCATAAGACAACTAATCACTTGTATGTGTAGCTACTTGTAGATAATACTAATGCATTTCTCATAAGTACACATACTTGTCATAGTACTCATGTATACAGGGTGTTAATGTAAGGCCCTTTTAAAATCTCAGGATCAAAGGAACATGAAGACCTACGCATTAGCCGTTTTGATGCTGTTGGCTGGCGCCAGCGCATTGCCCACTATCAGCGAAAATGGTAAATTTTACATTTAAATGTAACGTCTGCTTTTATAATTAAAGAAATTAATTGCTTAATATAAATACAAGCATTATGAACTTAGAATAAGGGCCCTTAGTCTATAGATAACATTTAAATTTATAAATTATCTTTTAACTTTTTTTTGTAGTAATTGATAGGGTACTTATTGTAAGTGATTAATATTGATAAATGTTTGCTTAGTCAGCACTTGCGTTCAATGAAGTCTATCATGCAGTGTGCGCGTGCAGTATTGCACACATTGTTGCAAATCTAACAATTAGATACACCGTGATGTTTACTGTAACACAACAGCATCTTGAGTGAAAAACTATTGATCACTAAACAAACCAATCTCGTAGGTGAAGCGCAAATCTATACTAATATTATAAAGAGGTAAAGTTTGTGAGGTTGTAGGGGGTAATCTCTGGATCTGGACAACCTCACAAATGGTGATCTACTGAACCGATTTTGAAAATTCTTTCGCTATTAGTAAGGTATATTATCCCTTAGTGCTTATAGGCTATGTAATATACAAATTTCACGATGTTTGTTCGGGATAAACTCTGAAACTACTTAAGAGATTATTACGAAATTTCGTCACTATATGTAGTTTCTAACTCGATTTTTTAGTGCTACGTGTGCGAAGCCGGGGCGGTCCGCTAGTACATAAAACTCGTGTGCGTCGTAAGCACCAACTATTGGTCCCATTTCGAAGTTTTCTTTTATGTGATGAAATACCTATGCATATCCGCCCTTGCGGAGGCTAGTGTGGATTGTCGATTTGCGCGGCTTTCTGCCTGCTTAAAACAATCCATGGGAATCAACGCTAAATTGCAACGCCCTTACAATATGGATGGCTCTCCGATTGTTCTTGATTGTCATCATAATACACGAACTTATTGCTACCTCTATTCGCTAATATTTCATTTTCAGTCGCTCCTAAACGTTGTGTACATTTAAACCGATTATTTTCATTATCCTTTATTTTATATTATCTGTCATCGTTGCGATTTGCACGGGAAGTAGCTCACCGAGCGATTGCCTTGCTGAGATGACCTAGACCAGTTCGACGAGCAATGTAAAATTATACGGAACTGTTTTCACGGTCACTCAAATGAGTTGAACTCCCTTTGTTATCTTTAAAATATCAAAATCGCTTTTTTAACGAAAAAACAATTTCAAATATTAAACAAATAATATGACATTGTCAAAACAACGTCAAAATACTGTATGGAATGGTTATATGATATTTTTAGGAATAAGAACAGGAGTAGGCTTTTAAATACAATTTTAATACCGAGCACATAAATAGATTCAGAAATATGCCAACAACGAAATAATTACACTTTATCCAGACTTTAACAAACTAAACAGAAAAAGATTACACAATTAAAGAATTAATATACTAGACTTGTGACAGACTAAATTATGACAAAATGAATTTAATTATAAATCGGGCACTATTCGGCCAGAGTAACAACCTAACTTGACAATATTTGAAAGCAAAAGAGTCCCGTTGCCGGCGAGGAATCGCCTTTTATAGATTTTCCGTATTGTTCTCGATTCTTCTAGAGTTCTGCTGACCGGTGACGTAAGTCTGTCAGGCAACAAACTCTCGTCGATGCTAGCGGGTCGTGCGGGTTGCTGGCCAGCAGCGTTCGTGTGTCAGGCAGCATGCTCGCGAGATGAAACTCATTATTTCTTCTACAATATATATACGCGCGCAGTTACCAAACAATAAGTACGCCACGTACGCCACCTAACGTGAAATTTTAAAATAACACTCAAAATTACCGATTTTGGTCCTTTTGCTTCTAGCTTTCGTATTTTCTCTACTTTTAAACCTTCCATGGACTGAAGGCATTGATACAAAAGGGATTATCAAGATCGGTTCAGCCGTTTTAAAGAATAAGCATGGCTAACAGCAATTCATTTTTATATATATAGATTTTTTTCATTACAGAACTCCGACAGCAGAGATTTATCGAAAACATGGTGCTAGACGCGATCGAAAGTATCAGCCAAGCCATGAAGGACCGTGGTGTCGATCCTCTTTACATCAAGTCTGCTAATAGTTCCTATGCTCTTTCCGAACCAGAGTAAGTTAACTTTACAATACAAATACTACGGTACCCATCTTTAAATGTCTGGTGTAAAATCTTTTTAATCTTAAATTGCCGGTGGTCTCTTTACTTAACATTGTGGTTTAAATATTAGACATGAGAGTAGTTTTCCCCAAAATTATTTATTTATATATAACTTTAAACTTTCGTGGTTTTTACTTATAAAAGGTTTGTAAGAAACGGTATTCTTACCACGATTAGCCTTTTTGAGCTCCCGATATTTCAGTTGCATGCGCCATGGCGCATGCAACTGTGCCGAAATATGGGGAGCTCAAAAAGGCTAATCGTGGTAAGAATCCCGTTTCTTACAAACCTTTTATTTATTTATAATTTTTCCTTGTGTAAAAGGTGCCTTTAAAAAATATAACTTTTGTAAAATGAAACACAGTGGTAGAGCCCGCAACAACAACATGTGTTGCTCGAATGGGCCGGCTCGACCGGTGAAATACCACGACCTCACAGAAAATAGGCGTGCAGTAGAAGTATTCTGCGTGTCATCTGATTAGTGAGGTGCCGGAGGCCTAATTTCAGTCCTCTTCCCCTTCGCACCCTTTCCTCGTAAGGATAGGATGGGAACGGGAATTTGACGGGGAGGGGTTAACGAGAAAAAGGAAATATCCTTATTCCTGTCTATGCACTCCTCTGTACATTAAAGGTAGGCAATGCATCTGCAACACATTTGCATGTTGCGGATGTCTATGAGTAGCGTTCACTTAGCATCTGGTAATCCGCTTGCTCGTTTGCCACCTTATTCCAAAAAAAAAACTGGATCGTTGATAAGATATATAATCTAGTCTAGGCTTTAAAAAAGAACACTTCGAAACTATTCGGTCTCAGTAATTCTATCGTCATCCTCATCAAATTCAATAGCAATGATGAAGTGGTCCAGGGGGTAAATTTTTGATAACGAGCGCTCGACTTTTCAATCTTTAACTATCAATATTCATTCCTATTACAAGAAAGTGGATGCTTGATTTTTGGATTTCTCAACCAATTGAATAACTGTATAACTACTAGACTATAAGTATGATGTGTATGATGATATACAGTTGTAACAATATTCAGATTGTTGTATTATAGAACATGTAATTTTTTTATGTGGGGTCGTCGCAGTACGACCGAAGTCCATACTGTAATAGGTTTTGCCTATAGTTTTTTTTACACCTAGCCGCCTGCCTGGTAAAAGGTGGTAAACGAGTACGCAAACGGTTCACCCGATATCAAGTGATCGCTCTCAATAGACATCTGTAACAAGCTAATGAGTAGCATGCGCTGCCTAACTTTAATAAAATGAGGAGGGATAAACAGAAAATGGTTATTTACCTTTCCTATTTATCCCCTCCACCGTCAAGTCGTCTTCCCCTTTCCGTCCTTTTCTTATTAGCAAAAGATGGGAAGGTGAAGATGACTAGAATAAGTCTTCCGGCACCTCACTCATCAGAAGAAACGCGGAATACTCTACTTCACGGCTATTGTTGTTGTGGGCTCTACCACTGTGAACATGTATAAATAATTTAGTAATATTTCCTTAAATCATTCCCAACCAAGGGTTCAAGTAGATGCAGTTAGTTGACACTGACTCTCTACCTAGGATATGTGACTTAACGTTCAAGTTTATAGATTGATTAAAAAAAAACACAGACAGTCATAGGGACTGCCGAAAGGAGTGAAAACTCAAAACAGGTGGGAAGGAGAAAAATAGTTCAAAAATAAATGAATCATCAACAAAATAAACCCGTGCATTATAACAATAACATTCAAAATTTCAATACAAAAAAAAATAATGGAAAAAAGTTCGTCGAAACTCTTCCTAGTAGTTACGTTGCTGGCGGGTATTGCTGACGCATGTCGAGCATTTGTTAACGCGAACCGCGAAAGAAGTTTTCACTTCAATAATTTGTTCACTTCTGAATTTTTTACAGAATCGTCAGTGGTACAGCTTTCGTTGAAAACCTACTCTTTGAAGGCCTAAGTAACATCAGAGTCAACCGTATCAACGTCTCAATCCTGACTCAGAGGCTAACCATTGACATATCTTTGCCACGTGTCGCTCTTACCGTTGGTGAGTTTTACTTGCAATAAGCTTTGATCATTTTAAAATACGCCGTATATTATTAAAATTATTTTTTCTTAAAGTATTGACCTTTTTCTTAAAGTATTGAGTATGTATATATTAAAGGAACAATGGATATAGATTTTGGATTAAATAACACAGTATTTACGTTTTGTTTATGTAAAACAAAATATGTTTTTTAAATATAGTAAAATAATTTATAATTGAAAAATGTATCTTGATTTAAGTTACTTATTTTTGGTCAAAATTTATTTTAAGGCGCATCCGGTTTCGAAATGAACTTCTTTTCGCGTGAAATCGCTGGACAAGGCAGTGGCAGGTATGTGTAAATTTTATTAACTTTAAAGAACATTTTTATATTAGATTTTCAGCTTTTGTAAAAATTTAAAAGAGACATCTATCTATTTTCAATGTTTTTTTTTTAATGAAAGTATGTGGCAAACGAGCAAGCGGATCACCTGATGTTAAGTGAGCGCTACCCATAGACATCCCCAACAAGCAAATGTATTCAGCTGCGTTGCCTACCTTTAATGGACAGAGGAGAGCATAGACAAAAAAAGGATATTTCCTTTTCTCCGTTAACCCCCTCCCCGTCCAATCCTCTTCCCGTTCCCATCCTATCATTATCCCATCAGTTGAACTTCTTTCCATTTATCCTATTTTTTTGTGTTTTGTTTTCTCTTTTTTTTGTATAACTTTCTATTTGGGGTAAAAAAAAATATTATATTATTTTTACATATATTCACAATTTGCCGACGGTTTGTACGTCCGCATCTATTATAACAAATATTATATACAACGCTTTGGTCATTTATAGTTTGCAATTCATCAACCCTGGTCTTGAGGCCGACGTCAGGGCTTCCGTTGGTATCATCTCTGGAATCTCTATTCGCAGCATCGACTTGAACTTATACTGGGACAATGTTGTGGTAAGTTGGGTACCGACTTGTTTAGCCACAGGCGCAAGTGACACTTTCATGATGCCGCATAAATCATCTGTGAAAGTCGTAAGATGATGATGTATGTGTGTATTACTTGGATATTTTAATTTCAATGAAACGAGTGTCCATTTTTATTTACATTAACCGTTACTTCTACATTCATACATCTACGCATGGTGCTCTTTATTTCGCACTTTTTAAATATTTTTTAAAATTCGTACAACGCTTAAATGTTGCCGCAGATATTTAACAATCAATCAGTCCTCCCTTTATCAGTGGCTATTAAGCTGAGGTGATCAACTGGTCGCCTTCCGCATATTAAACACTAAACACGATATTAATTGATATTTTTCTATTTTTTTAAAATTGTAAACTTCAAAGAAAATAGCGTTTAATTAACAGCGAAAATACAGTAAATAGCATCAGCAAAAACTAATTTTTAATAGTTATCATCAACCATTTGATTTCGCTTGCCTAAATTTATAAACATTAACCTTTGTTTGTTAACCTTATTCGCAGTCCGAATTGAACATCAACCTGTTCGGACGTGACCTCTCTGACGCCGTGAACAACAACCTTAACAATATTCCCAACTTCATCAAAGAAAACCGGGTTTGTACTTACTTTTACTTTTTCTACTTACTTTATTTGACATACATCAAGTTGCTTTTATACTATTAACCGACCAAACCTCTTCCCCTACCCAACCTATCCTTTGTAAAAAAGGATGGGATAGGAAAGAGGACTGAAATTAGGCCTCCGGCATCACACTTATCAGACGAAACGCAGAAAAATAAAATATTTTACGCCTGTTTTCTGTGAGTTTGTGGTATTTCACAGGTTGAGCCGGATTACTCGTGCAACAGATGTTGTTGATGCCGGCCCCTTTTGTTATGCCCCTGTTTTGACATGAGAACTAATATTCAGTATTACTTGCAGGATACCATCAACGCTCTTGTGGAGTACTTCGCATGGATAATGGTTGAGAAATTTTTGCAAGGTTAATTTGAATAATGCGCCAGGTTCAATTGTTTGAAAATGTGATTTAAATGCAAATATTGCAGCTCGATAATTTGTATAAGTAACGAAGTAATATGTATCAATATACAATTTGTTTAATAAAATAATATACAATACTCATACATTTTTGTTTTATTAGTTAAAATCAATTCAATCAATAAGTTCGGTTATAATAATAAATATTATAACCGAATTTATTGACGAATTGATTTTAACTATAATATTATAATAAGGTCGGTTACATCATTTAAATTATAATTTAAATGTAAGTTAGTAAACGCGATGTTGTAAATGAACTGATAAATGAATCATCAAATTAAATGTTCAATAAAATAAAACCAAATATCATTAAATAGTAAAATAATTACAAAAGTTTTTAATTTATACAGCTCCATATAAGCAGTAGCGCTTCCCAAGAACTTATGGATTCCAATAAATCCACCTCAATCGCTCAAATCCTTCAGCGTTGACATTATACCTTCATTAAAACTTAGACACGCACACAGGTTTTAAATACACTCATGGCGCCATCTAGTTCTTTTAGTCCGAATTGGTTTAGTTAAGACCACGACTTAGTGCAACGTTCCACTGGCCTTCGAAATAAACATATTTTTTTATTGATTTCGTGTATATTTTTTATAATTTTAGATTAAATTTATTATTTATATTAATCCTTCTTTATTGTCGTTACCATCTCGACATACTGGTCGTTGAGACACGTAATTGTAGTCAATCTGACTTGACTTGTTTACTATAACGTTATTTATGCTGCCTTTGTGACGTAAAAAGTAACAATGTTTGCTAGTTTCAAGCCAAGTTTGTTAGTAGTCTGAACGATTGTATAATCAGATTTTCTTTTTAACTTTATTGTATTTTCTGATTTTATTTTAAGGGGAGTGTTGTAATATATTTTTAAAATGGTAGGTTATTATAACCTATACTCTGCTTATATTAATAAAGCCAGTTCCAAACCAACCGCCGTTTTACTTATACACGATACACCACAAGACCCTAATACATAAAGAAAGAAGAGCAAGGAATTGGTTTACTACAATAGTCGAAATGGCAGACTCGAACCCACGACCTTGTTGGGCATGTTCCGCAATCCGTGTCTTTATAGACACGCCCGCAATCCGTGTCTATAAATGGTTATCCATTAGGCTATTGGTATTTCAAATTCACTATGAGTAACTAAAATAATTTCAGCACCTTGCAAATTTCAATAAGAACTAATATCAAGTGTGTGGGAATCGGAGCATTGCCGAGCCTTGATTCAAGCAAAGAATATGTTAATAAATCCGATATTTCAAATTAATTTTATTAATGCTTTTATTTAAATGTACGCCGAAACAAAACAATAACCTAAAACAAAAACACTACATGCTAAGCTACAATCTTCATAATACAATCTCCATTTTGAATGAAATCTAAAAAATCGCCACCTGAGAAGTTTCACTTCTAAAATGTTACATCTGAATATACGAAGAGTAGGCGTCACATAATACAATATTCACTGTATCCGTAAAATTTTTGGCTGTTGAGACAAAACTCGACCTTGTTACCCTGCCATAAGAGAATCTAGTAGCAAATGCTGGTATTGATCTTGTACAATGTTTTTAAAACCGAAAAATCGTTCGTATGATTTTTTCGGTTCTATGAAGGGTGAGAAGGAAGTAAACTTTACTATTCATATTTATTTATGTTGCCTATCACATATGGAAATTGGTCAGCTTGGTGTAAAGCGAAATCCTGTCAAAAATAAAAAGTTTTCAAAAAACAAGAAATCTTCCCATATCTATTGCATATAATTCCCCAGTAGACAGTCTTTTCGCAGACAAGCTATCTTGTCAAATCCACAAGTTTGAGTCCGATGACGTCGCAGTAAGGTCGTAGAAGAAAGTTACCACTGCTATCCTTACACATCCGAAACAAGCAAATGAGTCGCATCTGCGATTCCTTTATTTTGGAAAGAGATGGGCATAGATAATACCTACACTGTTAAAATGCTGTACGCCTTGAAATAACATCAGCGAATAATCAAAATTACTTATTGATTTATGATTTCGGTAATCACGAAGTATTATTTTAGCCCAACGACTGATTTGCTATCATAATCACATATCACATAACCAATTGAAAATCTGCGATTAACTTTTGAAATCTATGTAATGCTTGGATTAAGATAATGTAATTTGACGATGCCACCAGTGTTAAATACTGATAACGACAAGTAGCTTCACGATATCGCGTTCGGCCAAATTCTTGATTTATTTTTGTTTCTTTGTTTTAGTTTAAGTGAACAGGTAAGACATTATTCTATGCTGTATGCATTATTCTGGTTTTTTTTTTCCATCCTAAATGCCAATCAGTCAGATTTAGTTTTGCTTGACATTTTTTTTGATTGAAAGAATTAAAAAACCTTAATTCGTTATTCGTCGAAAACCCTCCTCCTTCATTTGTTATATCTCCGGATATATCTCGAAAGAAGTTCTCAAATTCTTCATTTATAACGCATATGGGATTGGCAACTTGCATTTGTTTTACATCATCTTTAGACCTTGCCATTGCCAACCAGTTGCAGGTTTGTGTGTCGTAATTTTTTTTATTAATTACAAAAATAATTTTAGTTGTTGCAGGTGCTAAAATGCGTCATTTACCAATTTTGATAGCGGCCATTTTAGTCGTAGTAGTAGCTTCGCCCGTGGAAGTGGGAAAACTGAGAGAAAAAATATTTCTAACAGGTGAATAATTCCATTAAGATTTTAAAAACTCTTTTAATGGATAGTATCCGGATTCCGCATGCAAATAAGGTGTACCGAATGTCATGGGGATCCCTTTGACCCGATCTATTTACTTGTGACTAGCGAGCTACTAAACTTCACAGGATCACACCCTAGGGCAATCTGAATCTTTCAATGACAATTTTATTCAGCTGTTTCAGAGTCTATAGGGAACATAGCCTTTTATGTATACAGAAGATTAATGTGAAGTACAGATAAGTACAGATGATATGAGTTAACGGGTCTGGACATCCAAGTTCTGCTGTCTGATTACAAATCAACTGACTTACTATCCTTAGACCTTATAAGATATTCCAGTTCTGCCAATGACAGGCAATTGCCAAAGTAACTTGAAGTAAGTTTCAGTAATACGTCAAACCAAAGCTTAAAAAATATAAATAAGCTAATGGATTGAGAAGTCACTGACTTGATTATACTTTAAAAATGACTATTGTGGAATGTAATAATGTACTTTTGATTTTAAGAGGAAAATACTAGAAACAGTATATTGGAGGAACTGATGCTGGCTTTAATGGAAGAATTAAGAGAATTGATGGTCACTGGCTCGGATACTATACCAGTGCTGGACCCTCTGACAGTAGATGAGTTACGTATTGACCAGAACACCATTGCTATCATACCTGGGTAAGAATTTGATGAAAAAAATAAGATTTCTTTGAAAGAAACTTCTTTTGTATTTTTAGGGCAATAGGCAGTGACTGGGAAGTGTACTTATTTGTTGAAAAATATCTAATTAAAATGAAAAAAATCTCAATAGTATTTTTTTTGTTATGTAACAGAATAAAATTATTTTCCTATTTTATATTTACAAAAATGCTATATACAAAAGTACTTAAGCGGGTATTATTATTTTCTACTTTACAGTTGAAAACAAAAAATTTTTCACGCGGGATTTGATTGTGCCCTTTATTTATAAATTATTTTAAATGTACAAATATTTTTTCAGACATATATCATTAAACGACTTGAAAGTGAATAATTTGAGTACATTCGTGATCAATGAATTCAGTTTGACGATGACGTCATTGCTGCAGCAGCGGTACCGGCTCACCCTCGACGGATCTATACCAGTGCTTGATGTATATACGGGTTAGTGTGCGAATAATAAGAATGACTCGACTAACTTTTCTAAGTTTCTCCATCAAGATGACTCGTCTAAATATAGAACTAAAATGGCTAGATACGATTAGACTCTACCCTTTCTATTTAAACTGACTGGGGTAATTTAAACTGGGATTAGTACCGACGAAAGCCTCACAATGTTTCCTCGCTGTATATCGGCTTGGCCACGGGAACGGTCAGAACGGACCTTCGCGATCCCACCTACGCCAGCCAAGACAACTCCATCCCTAGGGATGTAGGAAGGGAGAGTTACCCTATAAAAATACTGCAATTGCGTAGATGGGATACATAGATATTAAATCAGTAGGCTCTGTAAGTGTTACGAAGCTCAAGGACTTGAGCTCCATTGGATTAGGAGAGTGTAGACTGCCCCTTCTTATAAAGAACACAACAATGTTTTGTTGAACAAATAAGGCAAATAAATTAATTGCAAGTTCTTGTCTATCGTGCCTCATGAGCCATATTATGTTTGCGAGTTGTCTTTTGCTATCTTGGCACTTTGATCTTGATCATCTCCAGAATCGGAGGGAAAATAGTTGCTATCAGCTTTGCCCAAGATAGAATTATACAGTAAGGAAACATGTCGCTTACATACAAAAAATGTTGTTGTTATAAATGTTAAGAACCTGGAACTTAATTAATGATAATGATGCCACGGTGATAAGCTTTGATAGTGTTTTTCGGATTTTAAATAAAACTGGACTAAACTATTCACCGCAAAACAATTAGTCGATTGATTTTGTTATATTCAAACTTTAAAAGTATAAAGATGTTTAAAATACCACTTGACGATTTTCAGGTGCATACGATCTCGACTTGACAATATTCGGAGGTAGTATTTTCGGCAAAGGCGATATGACGTGAGTATGATGACTGTAATATACTTTGTATAATAAGTATAATACTTATTATATGTTTCAATCATTAAAACATGACGTTTAGTTTAAAAAAAAATTCGTCGAAACTGTTCCAAATTCAAATATGCATGTTGTTTAAGCGAACCTAAAAGATATTCTCCCACCAAATATTGTTGACGCGGCTAAAGAAATTTTCTCAAAAATACTGCTATGTTACCAGATCACGACGTATGTTCCTAAGAGGACATACAGGATCTGTACAAGTCGGGAATACGTAACACACTGGGAATACGTAACGTATGTAAAAACACTGTACGTTATAGATTTGATGCACGAATGTTTTATTCAATTATTAAAGCGCCAATAGCCGCTTATAGCTTATTAAAGGGATTGTGAAACAAGACTTCGTTTGTACGAATCCGCTTTTCGACTATTGTTGTTAATAGGCTCATAGCCTAACCT
>JWHW01012820.1:26850-44210 GCA_000931545.1 Papilio glaucus
TCTTATAATGGTTTTGTAAATTTTCCCCTTTATTTTAAGGGGAACTCGTGGGTCGCACGTCAATCCCGTGACCTGTCGCCATTTCATCCATCCCTCATTTATTATATTTTTCACGTCACGATCAATATTACCATCGTTTTGGATCAATGAGCCGAGGTACCGGAAATCGGAGCAGACTGGAAGTGATGCACCGTCTAAGGCGACGGGGACATAGCTGGAATGGCCACCGAAGTCGCAGAACAGGTGTTCTGTTTTTGTTCTACTAATTTTCAGTCCGACCTTCTCGCGATTTTAAAGGAGGATCAATTTACCTAGAATTCTAAGTCAGCATTTATTGCTATTTATTTAACTATATTATAAGTAATAGTAAAGTGCTTAATAAAAATAAATCATTGTATTAAAATACTGCATATTAAATTAAAGTATATGTCACATTGAAATCAAGTTATATAAAAACATTGGCCAGGCTCGCGGCCTTGGCGCCATTGGCCTGAACGCATGAGGGACTTGTAAAGTTCTAGACAATGATGGCTGTAGCCGTAGCGCCGGCTGCCAAACGAGTGCTGCTCGTAACAACTTGGAAACAAACAGCTCGCGCCGCCTCGCTTGGTAGCAAGGAGCGTGGAGCGACGGTCTGGCGCACTCGGCGAGCTGCAGGAGGCCGCGTCTGCAGGAAGTGCAGCCACATTAGCTCGCGCCAGCCGAATACGTCTGCGGCTGTACTGTTATGTAATCACTACTATAAAACATCGCCGCGGCTGTCCGTCTGTCCGTCTGAACGTGATGAACGCAATAACTACTGAATAAAACGACGGGTTGTTGAGGGATTATCTTACATTTTAATCTAGTTAAATTAAAGTAACTGCTAATTAGAAAAACAATTGCAGTGACTATAATTAGATTGGACCGAAAGAGACGACAGTGAATTGAGTAAAGCACAATGGAATTTATACGCCGGCGCCGTGTTTGCGCGCACGATGCGACCAAACTGCCGAAACCGTAATAAGCAAATTTGTATAGTCCAGTACGATGTTAATATATTTGCTCCACAAAGTAAAAAGTAAAACTCATTAAAAGTGGGATTTTTGTGAGACGAGAGTCGGCCTCTCGCGCGGAGGGGGACTGAAGGGGATTTTTAATATGAGTTGGCTCCAGCGGCGGCGGAAGTAATATGTCGCTGAAACAAAGCCAGATTAAGTTTGTGCATCGCCGTGGGATCGTTTCCGCGGGGACTTGGACGCGACGCTGCGACGAGCGACCACATTCTCATTATTATTTACATATTTTTTAAGTATTCAAATTTATTATATGGCGTTGTAAAATGATACTGACTTTTTTATTCGCAATGATCTCAGCTTATATTGCAGCTTGAACAACATTCTTTTGTACGGTAGTAGAGTCCGCAATAACTACATCTGTTGCACGAATGGACCGGCCCGATCTGTTAAATACCACGACCTCACAGGAGACAGGTGTAAAGTAAAAGCATGCTTCTGCGTTTTGCCTGGTGAGTTAGGTGCAGTAGGGCCAATTTCAGTTCTCCTTCCTTTCCCATTCTTTTGTAATGTAATTAAATGGGAGGGGGAGGACAGGAAGAGTGTTGGATGGGAAGGGGATGAATAGGAAAAGGAAACATCCTTTTTTCTCGCTATCCTCTCATTCCATTAAAGGTAGGCAACGCATCTGCAACTCATTTGCTAGTTGCATATGTGTAGCGGTCACTTAACATCGGGTGACCCGCTTGCTCGGGTGCCACCTTCTACTATAGAAAAAAACATTGGTCACAACTCAGACTTAACCCCGACCGATATCCTATATAATACTGATCACTGCGCTCTTAACAGACATAGGTCTTACTTTATGACTCGACAGACGTCACCGGCTAATTGCCACTTGAGCCTACTGACTTTAGCACAAGAAGAACAATGTTATAATGTTGTAAAGCAAGTCAAGAACAAGATATTGCTTGAGTTATCGAACTGTGTACGTGCGACATCGGCTCAACGTCCCCTCACCGGAATATATTCGGACGAATTCCGCGAGCCCGTGAATTAAATGACGGCTCGAAATGATACTTCAAAAGGAATATTTAAATGTAAACATTCATAAGCTCAAGTTAAAAACATTATACCACACTTTTTGCCGGTCCTTTTTTGAATGTTATTTAAATAAATCAGTTGCTATGAGGAGAGCGCTCCGCGCGTTCAGCACGGGGAATCCCCCGCCGACCACTTACCTGTCCCGATTATGAATGAATATTACAATTTTAAAAAGTAACTTTAAGTAATTTGCTATGATAACTAAGTGAAATGCTAATAAAAATTATATCAAGATGTTTTTTTAACATTAACGTTTAAAAATGACAAACAGCCAGGGTTTGAGGGGCCACGGATCGGGTTTAGTACTGGCTGTGAGCTTTGATGCTGACACACAGCACATATATATTTTAGTAAACGATGGTGCACGGCTCGTGATATACAACTCAAAATATTGTATGTATTTGTATATAGCACATTTAGTAATAAAACATTCTCCAAAGTAAATATTATTAAAAGCGAACCAAACGTCAACCCAAACAAACAAAATGAAACTCTGACCGCTCCCTGACGCTGACCCTCAGCGACCAAATTGAGAAAATATTTTATATTCTCCGTAGTTACGTTCATGTAAACAATATTTGATTTGTGTTATTTTTAGTATTTCAAAGTTACGTGACAGTTTCCGAAATATCGGGACCATGGAGTCAGTCAGCCCGTAACCGTTTCTTACAAACCTTATACTGACAAGTTTCTAGCCTGTCGGAGGTTCTTCTTCAAGGTGAGTGACATTCAGATTAGTTCTCGGTCGCGCCCCCCCTCGCACTGTGCGACTACACTTAGTTAAACCAAAGGGACTCTATTATGAACTAAGCTCTTGCTAGGCTTAGAACTTTTTTTTCCGTCATTCATCCTTTTTGCCTCCGCACAATATATGCTAACTATTGTAAAATCTCGACAATGTGAATAGCTTTTAAGCAAAAAAATTTAAATAAGCAGGAATGAAATTACACAGAATAGACTACACACACAGAGAGAGAACTGTTCTCTGTGGTGTCCGGCGCGGGCCGCAGTCGAGCGACAGACCGCAGCGTCTCTGGCCGGCGGCGTCTCTGGCACATTTCAAGCTGCGGTCTAGCGCCTCGCCAAAGACCGAGCGCACGGCTCATAAATATCATAATACTATATGGAAAACATTTTATTAACAAAACTCTATCATTACGAATCTACCAAATATTACTACGATTCTAAAACCAAGCCGTCGAAACATTACACCGTCTTGTGTGGTAAGGCAAGGGAAATGATGGAGCGATGCTGGTTCGTAGCACTTCATTACGTTGACATAAAACAAGGAGCTGAGTAAAAATACATATCATATATACTTGCTTGCTCGTTTGCCACCTTCTACCAAAAAAAAATGTCTTTTTACTCAATTTAAAAATAAGGATTAATAAAATATCATAACTTAGTTTACAAAAAAAAAAGACTTATCCATTTTGAAATAGAATAAAAGAAAATAAACACATAATAAAAAAATATACTCACCATCGCTTAAATTATTTTTCCCTAATTTCGGCGTACTAGATTAGATCGCACTCTTCAATTATTTTTAATAAACTTTATAACGGGGCGCGGTGTACTTAAGCTCGGAGCTTTAATTAATTTAATGAGCCTGTTAGGGAACTGAGTTCAGTTAATTTATAAAGGGATTTCACAACTACGTTAGCTTGCTACGTGTCGCGATAGGCAGTACCTTGCGCACTAATCCAGGGATCTCAAGGACTTAATCTTTGACCGCAAGTGAGTCCCTCGCAGTCCGCGCACACAGACACGAGACAGAACTATAAAGCTGGCGTGTGACGTAGCCAATGGAAACGAGATTAATGGGAATACTCACTAGCAAAGATTTTACTTTTGTTTGGAAGCTCTTTGGGTTTTATTTGACTTTGGATTTTGATTGCAGTAAAATGATCATCAACTCAGAATTTATATCAAAATCTTTCCCTTGGGATACAAGACAAGGAGGTATGTTGATTTTAGTTCTCCTGGCTGCAGACTATGTACATCATTAATGTTCTTGATTGAAATGCAATAATATTAAATCAAAAGATATATTTTTTTATGGGAGAAGGTGGCAAACGAGCCAGCGGATCACCTGATGTTAAGTGAGCGCTACCCATAGACATCCACAAGCAAATGAGTTGCAGATGCGTTGCCTACCTTTAATGGGCAGAAGAGGGCATAGACCCCGTCAACCCCCTCCCCGTCCAATTCTCTTCCCTTTCTTATCCTATCCTCATGAGAAAAGAGTGGGAAGGGTAAGAGGACTGAAATCAGGCCTCCGGCACCTCACTCATAAAACGAAACGCAGAGTACTTCTACTTCACGCCTGTCTTCTGTGAGGTCGTGGTATTTCACACGAGCCGGCCCATTCGTGCAACAGATGTTGTTGCGGGCTCTACAACTGTTAAATAAGTGAAATGTTTGCATATCCGTGTATGGATGGACAGTTATGCAATGTAGTTGAATTACTAATTTTGCTTTTTCGCACAAATAAATTCGTTTAACATCAAAAAACACGTCACTAAGTATTTGCCGATTGCCATTAGGTGCGAGACGTCTATACTTTACGCAGATCACCAAACCACTGGACTGTGTGACCGTTAGCAACATAACTTTCATCAAGTTAATTTAATTTATAGGTTTAAACTCTTTTGTTTAGCGAGCACAGTCCGCCCACATGCGGCCGTAGTTCACAACTCCGAGCGGGGGTCAGAGCCGCCGGCTGGCAACACTTACATAGTTGAATTTAAATAAAATATTGTGTCGGAACAAAGCCGGAACTTTTTCGTCACGAAAACTTTGCGTACTGTGTAAATACTAAAATATTTAAAAGTGTTAGGAACTGTGTGAGGACAACGAATAGATTTTATTCATCTTTATATTTTTTAACAAAATTCATAGAATAGTAGTAAGTATCTTTACTTAATCAGTATAATATTCAACGATCGCAAACATTCTACGAAATATCGGTCCCTTTCCCCTTTCCTCATCCCGTGGTCAAGATTGTCCGTTCACCATATGGGAGTTAGTCTACCTGCTCCGTCCGTCATGAATAAGCAAAACATCACACATCATTTTTATTAATACAAAATTCATAAAATGTTTTTTCAATAAAATTAGTTACGTAATTACGTAACTTCTTTTTTCAACTTATATACCACTAGTTAGATGCCAAGAGCTTATAAAAGTTTCACAAGGCAGACTAAGTGCTAACTGCAACGGACGCAGGTCGCATTGCCGAGCGACCGCGCGCCTCCCGCCGCCGACTACAGCGATGCCGAGCGACCGCGCGCCTCCCGCCGCCGAATACAGCGATGCCGAGCGACCGCGCGCCTCCCGCCGCCGACTGGAGCGAGTAGTGGCGACTCCATAATGACTGCTCGCAGCAATCAGCCGGAGCGGCGTGGTAATTGTCGCTCTACACAACAAAAGACCACTTCATTGTGCTTTACTGCGATCAAAACTTGTTGCCTTTCCTTGCTTATAGCCCGGGCCGCGAATTGTGCCTTTTCTTATTATTCTTAAAGTGCTTCGTTTTATTCATATTACCTATTTATTATAAAATATTAAAATGTAACAATTCTAATCCTCATTTAGACTTCTGACCGAAACTTAACACTTCATATTTACGGACTGCCGACCCTAAAATAAGTATATCGGAAACAAATGCGTTGCTAGCCCGAGCGGTGACCTTTGCATCCCCAGCGCGGGGTTTGAGGAGATGTTGTGTGATTAGCAAACAGCTATTACGAGAGCAATCAGCCTGAGGTCAGTGCACACAGCGCTGGCTGCGCGGGCTGGAGATGTCTGCCGCCCGCGGCCGCCGCGCCCGCCACGCCGCTGACATTGTAGCACCACCAGTGTAGCGGTGCGCCGCCCTCTTTGTAATCAAACTTCTCCAAAGCAAAGCGCATTGTGCTGCTACCCTTCGGAATATTACAATTAATATCTTATTAAATAATGTACGTCGGATAAGTACTATTTAAATATAAATTGTAACAGATTCCTATAGCTCCTATTTTTTTTCGGTATTTGTGTTCAATGCAATGGATCAATGCAACAGCAAAAACCTCAATTTCGTAAAAAAACATTCAATTGTGGTTTGAAAAATAAATAGAAGGTAGAGATATCAAAGAAATATGCTGCCTCTAACTCGACCATACGCCGCTCTGTTGCTGCGCAGCGATCTTGCTTCACAAAGGTAAGCAAGAGTGTTTTCCGGCTAGAAATTACTGTTCTCTTCTCTGTAAAAAGACAAAACACCTTTTTTTAAGTCAAGATTCACTCGCGCAAATATAGACCAGCTCAGTACTTTATACCTTATAATAGTGCTAATAGTAACAGCTTCTAAATAATAATTCCTGATCATTGACTTACAATTTCTCATAAAATTATATTTCGAGAAAACTGCAATTAGATTTAATTCAATAGCCTGTAATAATTAAAAATAAATTAATTCATTCAAAGTCTTCACAAAGGTTATTAAAAAATGAGCTTAGATATAATTAATTAAAGAAATTTAAACCATTAAGTACTAATAATCTGCATAGTGCAGTTTCTACCAGCCGCGGTCGGAGTTCCCTGACTCATTGTCGAACAGAGCAATATCGCAGCGCTCGTCCGTGTTTAATTTGGAAAAGTATTTTAATTGTTGAAATTATAATGAACTTACGAATCTTATTACGAAACTAAATAGATAGATTATGTAATAGTAACTTCACGAAATAATTCCAATGTCCCGTGTCACGTTGTTGCAGCACCCAGCGCATGGATCTTCATAATTAGTATTTGATAAAGTCTCCCGGAGAAGAGGAAGTCCGCGACGTACGTTACTGCAGTCATATCATGTGCGCAGCTGACGGCGGGTACAAAAGTATTTTCTCTCAATAAGAGGGAGCCGAGAATTCGATTCAACAAAAACTTTGATAAATAGCAGAGTGTCGGTGATGAATGCGGCGACTTGCTCGAGGCGACTTGCTCGAGGCCGCTCTGCGCTACGGAAAACAAAAAGTAACACTTTATAAAGTTGAAATAAAATCTTGTTCATTGTTTAAACTTTGTTTATTAACAAAGTTAAATTTCTTACATTAATTTTATTAGTATAATTACTTGAGCTTTACATAAAGTTTTCTCTGAACCTACAAGCGATTAGCAAATTCATCGGAAATTTATATTTTTTTTTAAATTAAACATCAAACGAATGAAGCTAGCGAGCCGCAATGAAAGCCGAACAGTTTTAACTTTGACTGAGTAAATAAAAGGTATTCTGTTTTTGTTTGACGAGTGTCGCGCAGCTCTGGTTCAGGTCACGTTACAAACACAACGTGTGTTTACAATATGTTTGTACATTATTATATATATTTAATAATAATAAATCGGCCTTTTTAGTTTGTTTGCCCACTGCAGATATACAGTGGAAAAAGAGAGAGTGGATTACGGCCCCTTCCCACTCTCGGAGAGGCCGTAATCCACAACGCTGGCCCATTGCGGGTTGGTGGATGTCACATGTCTTCGAATTTGGTTGGTTCTAAGACATGCCGGTTTCCTCACGATATTTTCCTTTACCGTAATTATATTTAAATACATTTAATTACATGAAATAGTAATTTAAAAACATTGTTCACTTTACTGTGTTTAATAAAAGCGCCAGTAGCATAGTGTCGCAACACTGTTTTTACAAATTAATTTTTATAAGCAAATATTGTAATCATGCGCCGCACACTTGACGTTAAGTGATTGTTGTTACTTATTCTAATAGAACATCTGCAAGAAAAAACACTAGTACTTTTGTACTCATAGTATATTGCTGACTACTGAGTGACGATGTACATCGTAATCAGTGACATCTTACGTGACGGGACTCGCTGTACGATAACATTAGCATCGGCATACAAATAGGGAGATTCCCGGAATTTGTGACTCTAGCAGAAGCTTTTACGTTTATGTAGGTCAAAGACGTTTTCACTAAGTTCATGCATAACGACTGGTCATAAGAAGTGATCACTTTTGATGACCGGACTTTGTTGAATACTCAAGTCACGTCAGCCGAATGCTTGAATGATAGTGTTTATAGAAACCGCGGTTGAGAGTGTCGACACTGTGCTGCCAACATTGTACACGTACAAACACATCTGATTGAAGGTGATTTTTTCTCAAAAGTTATTATTTTTGTAATGAGAATACAGACGACGTGTATTAACTTTGTCTATGATAATATGGTGTGGACAGTGTTAGAATAATTACAAAATGAGATACAAGCGAAGCAGAGCGGCCTTCGTAAGTTATAGCGTGAGGTACTAAGCGCAGTATTAGGTTTGGTCTCAGAATTATGGTACGGCCGGCATGGCAATGAGTACGGATATGTTTAATGTATGGTAACGAATGCGACCCGGCCTGACCTCTGGCGAGAAAAAAAAACATTAAGCATGGAATATGAATTGTCGCATCTAGCTCGAGCTTTTATGAACTTTCTAAGAAATGAGTGAATAAATAGAATTCCGAACGTTTCCTACGTTCATTAATTAAGTGAGCCAGTTGTATATGTTACTTAGACGTAAACATGTTCATTTACATTTGTATGTAGGTAGAAGTGTATTGTATTTTCAACGATATTAATCGCAAGTTATCTTAAATTACATGCATATTTAAAAAATATATATCGAAAAGACACACCTGTTATTAAGAACATTAGAAGGCATTTTCAGATTAGAGGTGACACAAGAGCTCCCGAGCCGAGGCCGTTACGTGTTAGAGGGCGCTGGAGACGGCGGGGCGCTGCGGGGCGCTGCGGGGGGCGTGGCGGTGCTGTACCCGTTATAAGGAGGCTTCTGATGCGTTTGCACTTGACTCTAACTGACACACAAACGCATATAATTGTTTTAAGTTAAATATCTCTTGCGCGTTTAGTCTTACAAAGATCCACAGAGATAACGCATTTATGATGAATTACGTGTGAGATAATGAGTTGACAAAAACACAGCCGACCCTTACTGCAGCGAGACAAATACTTATCATTAACGTTCAATTTTAATAAAATGCTGGCTTTTATTTGGTCCGCGTACGATATGAATGTAAGACAGCATGTTATATAATTATTTAAATCGAAACTTACACACGTTTCATATAAGAACAAACCTGAGCCGTCCGGCCTTGCTATTATAAAAGTTAAATATAAAAGCTGCTAGAGCATGCTATTTTTAACATAATAAAAAGTATATACGTACTTGGTATGAGGCAGTGACGTAAACCTTTAGCAAGGCTTTAAGAACACTGCTAGTACATCACTATTTTTACTTTTTTTTCAATATTTTAAATATCTTATTATGAATGAACCCGATAGTCTTATCCGAGAAAACGTTTGAGTTTTAAAATGTTCTTACATTTGCTTGGAAGTTTTATTATATTTTCGAGACCGGCACTATTCATGTCAGTTCATACCACCGTACAACTAATTTATAAAGAGTTATTAAATACAAAATCATTAGTTGTGATCGCAGTACTGAGATCATCAGTTGACGGATGTAAGTTAATTACGTGGGTTTAATGATGCCGTCCTCCGTCTCTCTGCGCCTGCGATCTAAACTAGGACAGTGACAGGAAGACAGGCGATGCGACAGCCAAAGCTCTCGTGAGGATTAGCTTAAGTAATGCGCCAGGTTCCGGACAGCGACCAGTTTGCACGATGCCATCTTCATCACGGTTAATAAAGTCACAGAAATACCTCGGCAAATTATTAACATGCTATTAATTATGTCTTTACATCTTAAAGGTCTTAGATCTTGTATTCAGAGCAGTGGTCTTTTGATTACGATGATCATTTGTTAGTGGCAATAAAGTCCTCTTTGTCTAATTCAACACTAGACAAAAAGTGCTATTGACGGGACTTTGATATACTTAACAAATAGTAATAGTATCAACTTGTTCCTCTTTCATTAAAATCAAACATTGGTAAAGTGGAATTAATGTTATCGCTTATTTTTTTAAAATATTAAAACAAAACATAAAAAGGAAGCACGAATTAATATTAATTAAAATAAAGTGCAGGCAGCGACGCCCGCCCCTACTCATCCTACCGCCAGCGCCAGTCTCATTTCAAATGTACGGAGGACAAATTTAATTTTTTTAAGTGAATTTATTTGCCCTGTAACTACACGAGTGACCTTGGTCATGTTACATGAGTGATACCGTTAATATGCCAGAAACATTATTTATTTTAAGCTATGAACTATGTAAAAGCCTTGGGTAAAAAAAAATCATGTATACGCGGCGGAAGTTTGCCGTACCGCCGGGAAATCAGCTTCACGTATTGCTCGAGTTTTCGCTGAAATCTACATGCGTTTGTACAGCGGAGTGGAAACTGTTGAGTGAATTTTAAAATTAAAACACCCCCGCTGCACTACCAGCTTAAAAAGTTTAGGAAACTTTAATTTTAAACAATAATAGTACAAACTTAAATTATACGATAACAACGAGTGTGCGCGGGGAGCGGGGAGCGGGGAGTGCTAAATTTAAATTCATTTTGATTTGTAAATGACAAATTACATATGCTTTAAATATACCTAAAAATTGGAAGAAACTTTCTGGTTCAATATTTTCGTTAGACTAAGATGTGGACAGCTTTAACAGAAGATTGAAATGTAAAATGGTAACGTCCAAATCTCCACTGAGCGTCAGATGTACTTATGGTCAAGGACTAGTTAATTCATTATTATAAAAGGCGATATTTGTTAGAACTTTTCCCACAAATCAATCGCGCAAAAATATCATTTATTTTCTATAACATTCTAAATGACAAAGACATGTCGGTCATTTTTATTCAACATTAATATAATACAACAACCTAATTTTATTGCTCTTTCCAATACTTATTTTGGTAACAAAGGGCTTTGGCGGAGTTTTTTTGGAACGGCTCTGGCCCAGTTCCGTTCGGCCATTATGTGCGTCTGGCGCGCGGCCAGCTGGCCAGCTGACCCGACAACTTAACGCTCCATTACCGCGATTAACATTCATCATGAGAATTCATTTTAAATGTTATATTCTGTTTAATACATTGAGTAAATAACATAACAGTAATTGCCACTTCAATTAACTAAAACTAATTGCTTCTTTTAACAATACCTTGTTGTCCTAGGAGGACAACAAGGTATTTGATTTGATGTATTAAATTACTCCAGTTACGAGACATCACTGATATCTAAAAAGTTATTATTTTACTAGCAAACAGCAGTGCACTGAACACACCTAGGCCTCACCCATGAATCGCTTCACATAACGGTCCCTCGTCGCCCTCATCCAGCTACCTCCGAAATCTTGACTACATTGTCGGTCCATCTTGAAGGCCAAACATGCTGCGACACGATGTCATAAGCAATCTATTGCTTTTTTATGATGAATGAATTATAAAATAGTTTAGTTAAAATTACTGTTTGATTATCAACAAGCACGCGTCACCTCAAGATACAAAATGTGATACTATTTTGCTCTAAGCCTATTTGAAGCACGAAACCCTTTTTTATCACCTGCCGCTGTCTGTACCTCTGCGTCTGCTGTTAGTTTCCTCGTTTATATCAACGTGTAATTTCAAACAAAAAAGGAGATTACAAAGGAATTAAAAGTATTTTAATTAACTTTTGTGAATTCCGTAAAGTCAATACCGTACTGAGAGCAACATTCCGCGACAGAGGCTAACTAGCTCACAGGAATCCCAAAAGAACGTAAACTCTTCGATTAGTTAACAACTTTCTACTTCTGCAAAGAGCAAGTTTGTGCTTCGGAACTTGTTTGTTTTTAATTATACAGGATGTTTGTTTAATTCTGAACACGATTTTTCTACAGCACGCTTAATGTTTGTTGTGAAGATCTGTTACTATCCATGGCGGATACACTTTCAGTTCTAAAGGAATGTAAATTATATAATCCCACCTTCGGGTTTCCTTAATTTCCTTTTTCTTTTATTTCTGGTGATCTGAATATAAAATTGGGTTGTTTCGCGTCGGAACGCAACTTGTAAACTTTTGTAATAACGTTTTTGAAGTTCTTTTGTTGTCAGTTCGCCGGCGGACGGGATTCCCCTTTTCGTTGCTACAGTTAATATATTCGTCGTTTTTTCTTCACTTTCATGACAATTACGTTACTGTGGAAATAATAATTTTCTTTGTGCGCGATTGTTTTTTGAAGTGTTGTCGTCGCGTGTGTGTTGCTTGTCAATTTGTCTATTGCAATGAATGAACTTTACTAGAAATAATAATACCTGGGACATTATTCACACGCGGCGATCTGAGCCCAAACTAAACAGAGCTTGTGCAGTGGAAACCAGATAACTGAAATACTACATTTGTTTCGTCAATACATACTTAAATAGATAATTACACCCAGACTCAGGACAAACAGACACACAAATGTCTGTCCTGGGTGGGAATCGAACCCACGGCCTGCGGCGTGAACAGCAAGTCTAACCACGCCAAGCGGCCCGTCGAAATACTAATACCTGACGTTTTCTAATAGTTATGTATGTCAAGTGATAAAAATGATGTAATGTAACTCGAACAATAGAAAAGTTGTTAATAATACTTGAGACAACAATATCGACATGCTTGTGATATGTTATTTGAAATATCATACCGTCAGCGTACTATAATGTTTATTTCAATCGCTTGTTCCGCATCGTACCGACCGCGGCCACCAATAAATAAAACAACATGTCCCTTCCCGCCGATAATATTACTCCGTGGCCGCTGATGAACTTAAAATTCGGACGCACACGGAAATATAACGAAATGAAAAGAACAATTTGTTTTATATTAATTTTGAGCTGACCGGAACCGTTAACGCGACCAGCACGCAAGCGACAAAAACCTCTGTCAAGTCAGTCCGAGAGGAGCTAATTGAAAAACCGAGTGTGAGTGTCCACCATTTTCATAAATTTGTACTAAACTTTTCTACGGATTTGATCTCAGTAGGTATTAAAAGTCGCGATTTCATACTTACTTCCCGATACCGTTCTACAACGACATGTTCGAAACGCCGCCACTGTAAGAAAACGTTTGAGAAACAAATTCCCTGCCAAATTGCAAACAAGATTGGAAACAAAACTATGCACAGAATCTTTCCGTTGTCATGTGCGTTGGTTTGTTTCGTATTCGGAAGATTCATTTATGATTATGAATTAAATTAACATATTGTTTAGATAAGCGGTAGTTGCGTACACCGGTTTGAATACAAAAAGAAGTGAATACACAACCGCAGCGTGCGCACTCCCGCCGAACAAGTGATCACGATGAGCTTTGTTACCGGGCCAGCCACGCGGAACAGACGGCGCGGGGACTCCCCGGTAGCAATTACCAGCGCAGACTGCAACCGCGGTATTCCCTATTCGTGAAGAATTTCGTCGCACCCGTATAGGTTCAATAGATAAACGTGTGCTGAATGATGTTCCGAGTTCAATTCGAATTAATTATATGTCCGATACATATTCAAAATTATTAGTACAGAGTTATACGTGCAAAAATGGCTTAAAAAAAGTACAGTGGAAAAGACTTTCCTGGTTCCTGAAAAATGCTTTTTCATTTGCGCAACTCCCCGGCTTAAGAGCAAAGACGATTATCTTAGATCATTGGAAACGCCCTCGCCTCACCCTAAGCCGTAAATCAAATAAAGGTTTTCGCTTCTCTTTTGGATTGCCGAGTGTCGAGGAATGTTTTGAACGATGGCCGCCGCTACCAAATTTTTTCACGGCAATGTACTTAAATTATGAACTTGGAACTTTGGGTCCACATATAAGCTAAAAAGTTTTACTTTCTCAAAATTTATCGAGGCCATCTTATACCGATTATCTAAGTGCTATTTATCCATGTACCAAAGAATACAGCTCGAAGTTCAAGTGCAAAAAATTACCGTTTCCCATCACTAGAGTGTCCTAATAATAATAATAAACGATATTGCCAGTAAGCGACGTGTGTTCACATTTGATGAGGTTATTCTACAGAACTTTAAATAGAACGGCATAAAGGCAATTAGTGCTATGTAGATATCAGGGGATCACTTATATACATAGAGAAAGCTAAATAAAATATACATAGCAGAGTACGGTGACAAAATCCGTGCGCGCTGTGTCGTCGTGTTTATATTTTATTCAGCAGGTATGCGGGATGCGTTGTGTCATTCCTTTGCTGCATAGGAAATGCTAGAGTTGCACGGAGCGCGGAGTCGCAGATACTACGTTTATATTGTACACGAAATGTATTGAAATAATTAGTAGTTCGAGTAAACATCTTATTTAGAAAGTACAACACATCGGGCTGTCGCGCGCTGGCTCGCTTTGGCTTTGCTTCTTGACGTTGAATATAATGTAAATGTTTAATGTTCAAATATGCTATATGAAGGCAAAAATATAAAGTAAACCTATATTTCATTTTTTAAACCTAAAAATATGTGTCATGTGAAACTGTGATTTGGTCAATGCTGTCTCCAATTACCATTTGTTAGGTGCAAATGTAATGGTATCGTAAATTAATGAAATGAAAAAGCTTTAACTAAATTAGTCGATAATATTCTTACCGCGGTCGTTACTACTACTTATGAATCAATCGCCAACGTGTCGTATCCATTACCTGATACTCGAAGTTCCATTAATTTGTCGCTGAAAATTTGTTAAATTCTCAATTGTAAAAAATTGTTGAGTTATCGCATCATCAACCCTTATTACCGGCGCGCAATGAACTACGTAATCAGCGTTACAACTGCTTTTAAAACGTTCCATGTAATTAATGTTACTGAAACAAGTCAGGATTAAATTGTAAAATCCTTTGCGAGACGGATAATGAGTCAATTGTGAGACATTCTTTGAGTTTGTGATTTCATAATTTTGATTGCAAACAAGTTTGTTTCCGGTTCCGGAGCTATGGCAGCCGAGCCGCGGAACAATCGAGAGAAATTATTTATTCAGATTGCGAAACAAAGCTATTATATATTTCAGAAAGGAAATTAAGAACTTGTATTTGTGTTCATTTGAGGGCGCGCCGCTGTTTCACGGTTCGCCCGTGCTTATAAATGTGCAGTTGAAAAATTTAGTAGGTATATAGCCTACACATTGGTATATAGATCATCAATCTTTAGAATTAGTCTTTGGCAACACATGCACATTAAAAAAGGTTATTGGCAAACGTATTTTAGCAGTTTCTTCTTAAACGGTCCCCAAATGTATTGAATTGGGCGTCGATAAGCGAGAGCGGCGGCCGGTGAGCGCCGCGCGCGCGACACGTTTGTTCAATTAGACTTAAATACTTTGTGGACGGCGGCGGCCGGGCCTCAGCGATTTGATTATTTCTTTACCTTTAGACCCTGGAAGCTGTTAAAATATGTTACTTAGAGGGTCGCTCAAACCATCTATCAATATTTTTATGTATATAGTATACATATTTGTAGATTTATTTTATATTCTGTTTTAATGCACCAATGCTTTGTACCTATTGGGGTGGACACTGGCTCATGAGATACAGCTAACGCTAGTTTATGAGCCAGGGAATCGCCTTGTTTTTTACTTGATTGTATTTTTTTATTATTGGTATTAATAAACGTTTTATTATTAAAATATACAAAAGTTAAGTCCTGTGCGATGTAACGTAACATCAACATTTTTGGATTGACTGTACAGACTATTTTATTGTGCTGGCCCCTAAAATGAAGGGCACAGACGAGTGTGCTGATCATGCAATATAACCTCCCTGTGCATTTATCATCGATTTGGGAACAGGGACAATAAGGTATCGGGCGGGCGATAGCGGTGGCGTCTACAACCGTGTTGTAAACACATCCTTTTACGAAAATTTAGTTCTACGTTTATTAATAAACTAGAAATATCGTGAACTTTATGACGACTGCGGCTAAGACAATAACATTAACTGGTCTGAGTAGCTCCTGCAACGATCCTCTCATTACCACTATTCCATTAGTTCGTTTATTACGGCACACCCTGTATAATATTAGATATTATGGAATTGTTTTTCAATCGTAATTTACGTACATTTTTGATAAAATTTTGCAGAAACAAATTCTCAAAATACGCTGAAGTTTATGTTGACATAACTCACGCAGTCGAGAGGGCAGACGCGCGCGGCGAATGGCTTCCTCTTCCGTGCCCGCCGCCGTCGCCCTCCGACTTACATGCATTACGAGATTTAAGCTACTTTTGGCTAGCGCTTTTATAACGCCACGAAGGTATCAATTCAACTACCGAAAGCACTATAAAATTATAAAAACTTTGGCGATATAAAAAAATTGAGTAAATAAAAATAAGTAATAAAAAACGGCCAAACGCACGTTCACGTAATAATGTGCAGATACCGACTAGTTTTGGGCCTGACGGAGGTCCTTTTCGTGTTGGCTTAGCAACCACCAATAGTAACGCAAACGTATTGGTTCCGTGCTAATGACTCGTCGGTACGCGCGTTGCGTCGGGCTAAATAGGACTAAATAGCTAGCTATTTTTAATGTATTAGTTAAGAAGCGCAATACGTTATTCGCTTATAATACTTGATATTCAAATCATGGACCCCCGGCCAGCGACAAACACTTTTTATGTTCTCAGAACAATGCGCCCATTTTGTTCTCAATTAGGTTATATAAGAAAATGTTAGTAATAGTTAAATCTCAAAATACTTTTTCGCAATAATATAAACAAATTAATTTTTTGAAGTTTTATACACAAAATATAATTAAGTTTGGTTTTAACAAAACAATATTTTTAGCTGAAATAAAGGGTTGAGAATTGAATTGCTCTCAGCTTGATTATATTTTGCTTTAACTATTCACCAGGAAAAACAATTTCATCGGGACTCTACCATCACAACAAACGAGCGCCAGTAAAGTGACAGCAACAAGTTATGATCGCAGCCATGTTTAGACGATTCTTCTTTTCTTCTCCCACAAAAAAACATACTCACATACTAACAAACAAACAATTTCACACATTTATATATCAACACATTCTCATACTCAGTCGTTTTGTCAAAGAGTAATAAACAGCCATCCATCCAAAATTACGCATTTATAATTTAACTTTAATCACTGCCCATTCCGATTGTTAGAACAAATAGGATGTTTGGACGGGTTTCCGTCGTGTTTCTAAAATGCAGTTGTTTACAATAACATACAATACAATTTTATACAAGTGGATTACCTGATGTTAAGTGAGCGCTACCCATAGACATCCGGAACACGTAAATGTGTTGCAGATGCGTTGCCCCTACCTTTAATAAACAGAGG
>JWHW01012820.1:80181-97671 GCA_000931545.1 Papilio glaucus
AGAACTAACCGCCAATGTTTTTACTTTATCATTTTAATGAAAGAAATAGAGGCACCATGATAATTCTTACCGTTTTAAAATACTGACATACTGTAGTTTTGTAAATCACAACTCGGTGGTCGCGCTCGATTAAGTCTTAACTTATGAATTGCACTTCCAATACACTTGCCTGCAGCTAGGCGAAAACTCACTTACTTACGAAAAGTTCGCGCTCAAAGAGCGTGTCGCGAGCACGGGAACGGGTCGCGTATACAGGACCGACAAAAACGACCGCGACTCGGGGACTGCCGGGAGTGCCGGGAATGCCGGGAAAGCTGGGAGTGCAGCGCGGCCGGCGCGGGTAGGCGGGGTAGTCGGCAAGGACGCGGGGGAGGGGCTCGGGGGCTCCGGAATTTCGTCGTACTTTGATGAGTTCCTTGATATCCCTAGAGAACTCTGTTTCCTTTTGATTTTTTGTAGCGTCAGCGAGACAGGTCATTCCGTATGCTTTAAAATTTATTCGATTTTCGAAATAATACTAATATTTTGCTGGCGCAAAAACCACGATTCAGTTGACCAACAATAGTCTGTAATTACTGAAGCCGCAATGTTTCTATTATGTTCTCTTCCGGTCATAGGTTCCCTCGGTTATCTAAACAATAATTTATTTAGCCACAAATGTTTGCTTATGTTAAATCACCTATGGCGACACTTATGATACCTAATTGTGTTTAGTTTCAGATTGAGAGTAGGAGCGCCTAGACGATGTAGCTACCGCATTCCCTGCCGAGCGCATATCGTTGCACAGAGATTCGTCACCGGCAGGCGCACCAGGTAACATCGAGCGTAGCGCGTACTAAAATAAAAAATAAATAGTTACTGGCTGTTGGTTCACTCGACCGTATTTGGAGGAGAACAAAATTTAAATAGGTAAAATATAAGAAGCCATGATAGAAAATTATTACTTGCAATCTCTAATAAAATTATTTCCAAATCTTTTCTTAGGATACGACTTATATGACAATTTCTCCGTCAGATGTTATTAAATCCGTTCAGTTAAAAATTCAATTTCCCGAAGCTATCCCGGCGTTCATAAAAGCGCTTTGCAAAGTTTACGGCCTCAATATGGGGCGCAGGAATTATACCCTCCATTCGCCGCCATCGACTTGTCGCACGGCGCGGAACTAGGATTTTATTAAATCGATCGCCAATTACATTCATTATTATTATTTAATAAGCCGTGGCCGGGGCCGGGATTGGGGCTAAGTCTGCCGCTGCCGCTGCCGCCCGCCGCCGTAAATTCAGAACGGAATCAATTCGATGCACTTTCAAACCATTGCATCAACTAAGGGTATATATAAATTCAACTTACTTTAATCTTTTAGCTCCTAAATAGTTATGTACATTGAATCACACTCGAATGCACCTACTTATTTACCTACAACACCTTAGCTTAAGATATAAGGTAATAATTACGACTCGTGATATATGTTTTGAGAAAAACACGTGCCCACGGCGAGGCGGCGGCGGCGGCGGCGGTCCTGCTGATGTCATAGTTTTTGATTTTATTCATTATGTAAATTCCAATATATAAGTAAAGTTATACAGTCAGTTACTTACTGGAGTTGTGTACACGCGGCCTTGTTGCAATTATTTTGGCGAGACTACGCGCCGCGTGCCCGCGCCCCGGCACACGGCACACGGCACACGGCACGAATTACTGTGAATTGACATGTCACCGGAACCCACGCGAAACAAGAAAACATTTTTTTTTAAATGTCCATCTACTTTTTGTCATTGATCAATCATCACGTCAGCTTATACATTCTCGAGACCTATTGGATTTTGAAGATGGTAAAAAGGAAAAAAGTTTACATAACATTTTAACTTTTATCGGTGAGGAAAGGGTAATGAGAGACTTTATTTATGTTTTTTGTTACTCCGGCTTGTTGGTCGTCAGAAATAAGTTATATATCACGTTATCCTTTAAAATAAAATATAAGGAGTACTCGTTACCGACGAGCTTGTATGCATCGATGGCTGGATGTAGAAAAAGCGAGAGGGGTGTGCCAGGATCGCGCCAATTGTAAAACTGTGATATCTGCCTATACCTCTGGGTTACGGGGGTGAGCGCATAATTAATGAAGCCACCATTACCTACCATTGGAAGTGTGCTAAGTTAAGGAAAAAGTTTTTATGTTTATATTTATTTAAAAGCATGAATAATAATTATCATCGTAAAACATTATTGGAATGAAAAATATGCAGACGCAGGAACCGCCGACCGTCACTTTAAATTTGGGAATAAACGTGATCTTTTTCAAAAAATTTATGTAATCTGAAACGACACGCACACACACACACACACGCACACTCACACGCACACACTTAACGGCGAGGTGAACCCATAATTACTAATTTCTTATATTTAAGTTTATCTTACGTACGTATACATGGTCTGATAATAAACAGATTNTATCTTTGCTCGTGGCGGTGCCATATAGTCAGTGGACCGGTGGGGGGATGAATTCATTCACAATTGGCCACGCAAGGAGCGCGTGTGTCTATTGCTGCGGCGCGTGCTCCGCCGCCGGCGCGGGGCGAGAGCGGGTCCTGTCGTTGTGACCTCGGCGCGTATCATGTGAGCGCCATTACTTCCTCTAATTTACAAACGCATGCGCCGAGCGCCGGCGCTGCGCTGCGCCCCATCGGCACAGGACCAAGTTAATTGTATTTTTATCTATGCTGTATAAATTGGTAACCTAAGTAACAGAGTAATTTCTTAATCTAATGTCATCGATACTTATAACAGAAATGGTTTGCGATGAATTCTCTACTTGAATTTTGACGGAACTGCAACACTATATGGGGAACAATTCTGGGACCACTGCTTCAACATTTTGGACCAGCGTACGTCCTAAAACCAGTCCGTCTGCGACGAGGACAGCGGTAGAGTCGGCCACTGATGGGCCAGGTGACTGGGGAAATAGTGGTATTGGAGATCGTGAGATCTCACTGAATTCAATCGTAACTATTCCGATCGTTGTGGATGTCGATACACAACACGAGGTGTGTCACGCGTTCTCTTTCTTAATTCACACAGAAATATGACATAGATATTTGCGATGTTCGCACACACACACACACACACCTCACGGGCCGAGCGCAGCGCGCGCTCGCCGTAGCTCACGACGACAGCCACGTGATATACATATGTACCTAAGTCAACAGGCCGCGGCTCCGACGTACTCGTGTTTGCTGATCACTCTCTCAGTCTCAATATCAGATTGCATTGCGTTATAAATAAATAAATAGCAAATATTTACCGCTTACGTTCTAAATTTGTTTACGTTACTAAAGTTTTATTACAAAGATTCGTCAGGCGAGCGACGCCGCGGTGCGCGTGCAGTCTCTGTCTGCATGGCGCGGCCGGTGCCAGGTGGGGGGATTACAGAGGATCAGAAACCTTTAAGCCGTCCGTCGAAGTCGAACTAATCTATATTCGTCTTTAAGTAGTACACCATCATAATAAATATATTAATAGGCTAGCTGTTGCCCGCGACTTCGTCCTCGTGGAATCAAATAAAAAATATTAATCTCCTCGCAGAATAAAGGTTTATAATCGTATTTTTAATATTATTTGTTTTTACCGTACAAAATAAAACGTAAAGCATCAGTATCAAAGTTATATTTTGATATTAACTAAGAATTTAATTGTTTATCTGTATAGAGCTTGTAAAGAATTAACGCACGTGTTCAAGGCAATTGACAATAACAAAAAAAGACGGCGGCTTACGACCTCGTAAGCTGCGGCATCAAAAAAAATAGAATTAGGAATCGGCAAAATAGTGGACCATCTATCAATTATAGGGCGGAACGAAGTTTGCCGGCCAGCTTAGGTATTCATGTTTAGTAATGAGTGCTACTTCGCCAACAAGCTGTATCAATAGTTTGGCGAATTTATTATATAATAATAATATCTTTATTAATCACACAACAAAAGCTTTAAAAAACAGGTACAAATTACAAAAAAGGCAACTTATAACTAGATGATTTACAAACATATGTACATTATTTCAAATAATTTATGATTACAGATATTTGAATTTCTACCTGTACTGAGTTCCCAAAAATTACGTTCCCATTACACCGTTTCCTAAATAGGCTACATAGTAGCCTGTGCTAAGGAATTACAGTGTTTCCAGTTGTGTGCGTGTTCATGTGTGTGTGTGTGTGTGTGTGCTAACTAATGTACGTGTGTTAATATATGTAAGGATGGTACAAATATATATAATTTCTTAGTTTAATTTCAACAGAATGTATGTATGTGTTAGAGTTTAAATGTGTGTGTTAGGAAACAATTGTTTACTTTTGGTATTAAATAAAATTAAAAAAAAAAGCTTACTGTACACACTGCTTATATTTTGTAATGAATTTTTAGAATGCGCGTTTCCAATCAAGAACAACGACACTAAAACCGATACCGATACCATCACTACCACGACCACCACCATCATCACCAACGGTACACCGTCACCACCACTAACCCTACCAAAAATCGTCTAACGCGGTTAAAGATGTTATCAGTTTAATAAGCATGTTGCTGACGCTGTGCCTGGCGCATTTTGCGCATGTCGATCTCGCGAACTTATAAGATTTTCCACTAACAACTATAGTCTAACGCGGCTCAAGAAGTTTACACTTCAATAAAGTCTGCCTTAAAGCAACCTTTGTGACATTGCAGATAGCGGGCGGCCCTTTCGATACGGCAACACGTAATTTATTTCCACAATTTCGAGGGTTTTTAACTTTTTGCGCGGAATCCTAATTATTTTGCCTATTTGAATCCTTGCAATATTACCTATCTTTCAGTAAAAGACCCATTCAAATTGGTTCAGTCGTTTCGGAGATTACCCGGAATAACCGCACAGACAGAAATTTTAAAAATTGTATTTTTGTTATAAGTACCGTATATAGGTCATGTGTACTGGGTATGGGAATTTAATTTTGATATTACATACAGACACTTCAAGTGTATTTATCTGTATAGATTAGACTGTGTTAAATTATGTCTTCATCAACAGTATTAATTCAGAAAATAACTATGACATTCAATTAATTTCTACATTAATGCTTAAATCTTATATAATTATGATTTAATTTAATAAATATGAGGAAAGTCTGCATATATAGATAAAAATATTTTAATGTTTAAAAATAAATACGTATAATGAATGTTTGCTCGCGCTGAGCGCACGCGACTCGAGGATTATTTTGAAAGGAGTCGGTCATCGGCGCGCTATCGGCGGCCGCGAGCGCCGTATCGCGCGATCTATCAACAGATTACAAACTAAATCCCTCGTTTACGATGTAATTTAACAACGAACTTGTAATTTGTTTTGATACCGTGTTTAAGAAAGTCATAAAATTATTATTGAAGCGAAGCGCGCGGTGGAATATTAAATTGAATATGTTTCGTTGTACATTTTATATCAGCTTATAAATACGCCGGTGTACGGCAGGATGAGGCAATCATAATCGTTAAGGCTGCGTCGCCAGTCTTTTGGTCTCTGCGCAGCACTTCAAGATTAACATCCGGACCCACTAGGTCGGTGCGTCGTCGCGCTTCGGGAAAGTTGTCATAATGAGAGCAAGGGGTTCAGTTTAAGGGTAAAGAGGCGAGCGGAGGTCACGCGGCGAGTTCGGCGGCGCGCGTGCTCCGACGCCGAGGACATCTGGCTTCAAGGTGCACGACTACACTAATCGCCGTAAATCCTTTTAATATTTCGTCAGGCGATTACATTCTATTCATTTCTATATCATTTACTAATAACATACGTTATTATTAAATATGTTTATCTGACAAGAACTATTGAGCCGATAACAGATCGTATCGATGTAAGTATTAGCGGCACTAGCGATCACCGGATAACACAATAGTTACTAATTACAGCTCAAACAAACACCGGAGCGCAGCGTCACAGCGACAACACTTACCGCCTTATCGATTTACATTATTTTATTTGCCTACAAATATTTCCTAAGCAAACTTAATGAACACTAGCCGTGACCCGCGAGTCGCTCTGCTCTGTCATCTATGTCATCAGGACATTGGGTTTTTTCGTAATATAGTTAATACTCGACTATATCGTAGAATTTCAAGTTCCCATCGTCATCCACCATTCAGAATCCATTGGGAATACAAGAACTTAGCCCTTGGAGTAGGTGTTCCCTTTCCTTTATTCCTTTATTCCTTTCTTTTAGGCTTAGCTAGTTTAGAAATGTCATACAAAGCGCCCCACGCTTTTATAATTAATTCCCTCATCAGTAATTTTATTCTTGTGCTAATTATTATTTTTTACGGCTAAGGATTGGAATAAGTTGCCAGCGTCTGTGGTTCCGTCCGAATATGACGTGGGTACCTTCAAGAGAAGAGTGAATAGGCTGTTACTAAACTAGTGCGTACCATCTTTCGACCTCTTAACATCAGGTGGGATTGTGGTCAAGCGCTAGTTTAATCTTTATAAAAAAAAATATCATTTAGTTTGATAATCGCTAAAAGTGTGTTTTTTAGTTTTTTAAACTCTAATTAATCGCTCTTTAGTTCGATTTGGTTTAAATAATAACATCATTAATATTTTTAATAACTAATCAATTTACAAGCAGTGACATCTTTTTACGTTATCGTAAAGTTGTTCCTAATTATGTAGGGGCCTAATAGATGTCGCTAGTGTCAATCAAAACAAAGGATACGAAAAGAAATGTTTGAATCCTGGCGAATGAATCGAATAATCGGATATTTTGATCGAATTATTGCATTGTCATGTGTCTCCGACGAATGTACAAAGTTTGATTCAAATCTGTTCGTTCAAAGTGGGGCAAAATCACGTTCAAAGATTACGTTACATTCATACAGATAAAACTAATATAAGCTTGTTAAAAATGTTGCCTATTTTACTACTAGATTATTACTTGATGTAGCTTTGTAATGTACCCATTACAAACAAACAAACATGTCCTCCTTGTAATGCTCGTATTGATTTAAACTATAATTTTTGCAATTATAATCGTGATATGTTATTTAAAAATATTGTCAAGAAAATAATTGCCACGCTTGTGCCGTCACAACGTGGCAACGCGCGCGATTAAAAATGTAAAAGTAATTTGTCGGCCGCGCGTGTGGCCTTGTGACGTCACGGATAAAGAATACGTAGAATAGTACGTTTTTTTACGAATTCAAATAAAAACTTGTTGGAGCGACGCGACGCCCCTTCCGCCGGGAAGTAGGTAGGTTTCGTCAAATTCTAGAAAAACCCGATCCCTGCTCCGGCTGACCTAGCATATGCAGTTCCTCTGGTGTTGTGGATGTGGACGGGTGGCGGTGATCACTGGACATAAGCCTACCATAAAAGAAAATATTTGTGTATCAAAAATACTGTACTATGTTTAAATGTACCAGGAAGTAACGCATGCGAACTGCAAGGAGAGAGCGAAGTGCTGGCGGAAATAGCTTGCAATTGATATTGCGTTAACTTCAAATTAGCGGGAGTGCGATAAACCGGCGTGTTGTCGTGAATGTAGTGCCGCAGACTGGTGTCTGAGCCGCTGTCAGCTATCAGCTGTCAACTATCAGCTGTCAACTATCAGCTGTCTATCTAAACTATCGGGTGTCAGCCTTCAATGTTATCAGTGATCATGTTAAGACTTCTGTTTGTCAAGTTCAACAGATTATTCCGACTATTTTTCGTACATTTAACATGCGTGGTCGCGGCGAGGATTGGACCGGATTGATGAAGGCGTGCTCGCGCCGTGATACTGAAAATTTGCTGATAAAAAATTGTATAACATTCTTATTTCAAAGTGTTTTAAAATTTTATTTGTGAATTCACTAACCTAAGTTCAGCAATCTCGGCGATCAATGCGCGGCCTACCTACTAGCTGTGGACGACCCATCATCATCTTCCCGCCCTTTGCCCACTCATGTGGGGTCGGCGCAGTATTATTGTAGTACATGCTGTATATATTTTGGCTACAGTTTTTACGGCTGGCCGCCTGCCTGACGCCGACCCTCCTCGGGAATGATGGACGTCTGTTAATTAAGAAAAGAATAAGACGCCCAACTACTTAACTAATTGTTAAACGAAACTAAAAAGCTATGAACAGAAGTATGTCTAAAATGTAATATTCACTAGATAATGTACTTAAGCATACCTTTTACTCTTTTCCTTATATTAAATTCTTTTTAAAAATGTAATATTTTACAGCAGAAATACCGGTAGACCCTTAATCCATGCTTGTCGCTTGTTGTGCACATCCGAATGTCGAATCCGAATTACGTGGTCGCCATCCAAAACGATATATACATTTTTGAATTATTTTGGAGTCTCAAGTGTGTACCTGTGGGCACCTCTTTAGCCTCTTCTTCGTGTAATTATATCACTTTTCTTCACTACGTAATAACATAGTGAAGAAAAGTGATATAATTCTGCTCGACGAACATTGCAATTTGTAAAATATATGGATAAAAAAATACATTTCAGAAATAAAAGTCTTCAATTGAACGTTAAGGTTATGTATATTTATGTAGTGGCAAGGGGTGAGAAAAATGCAACAAGAGGACGAGGAGGTTCAGTCACAGGCGTGCAGGCCGGGGCCGATGCAGGCGGCGTAGGCCATGAGGTGCGGCAGCTGGCTCTGCTCGTACAGCCCCGCGAACATGGCGTGCTGCGGGCCGCGCGCGAACACCGCCACGTCCTCGCCGCCGTGCGTCTCCGACTCCAGCGGCACGGCCGCCGGTGCTGCGAACTCTGTTGCCTCTGCACACCACACATACACGTGAGATAAAACTCGCACACCCAACAGTAACATGTGTGTGGGTTGCATCGATTGAGCCTATCTAATATATATTTTTAAAAAATGACATGATCTTTATTATGCTGTATAGATATTAGTTCAAATCTTACTCCTTGTCAAGCTAGTTAAATCCAAAAATATTTAAAAATACATGTGTTTCAGTACTTACGATAGTCGTACTGTGTAACATCCTCACGGCCGCCGCCCTCTGCCGGCGATCGGTAGCCGGGGCCGTTGGCGTACGACAGCGTCATGTAAGGTATGCCGTCGTCGCCCAGATCGTCCGAGGGCCCAAGGATGTCGCCACCGCGCCGCGTGTATCCGTTGAAAGTCATGACGTGTGCGTGGTCGGAGGTCGTCACGATCAGCGAGTCCTCCTCGTCGAGCAGCTGCGCCGCGCGCGCCACGGCCGCGCTCAGCTGCAGCGTCTCGTCCAGCGCCAGCTGCACCAGGTTATCGTGGTGGGCGTGATCGATACGGCCGCCCTCCACGAAAAGAAAGAAACCTTTCTCGTTTCTGCTCAAAGATTTAATAGCGACTTCCGTTAGCTCGGCCAGCGTCGGCTCCGTGGTTTTATTGGCGTGCATGTTGTACTGCAGGTGGCTGCTCTCGAACAGACCCAGCAGGTAGTCAGCCGGCGCGGCGGCGGCCGCCAGCAGCTGCTCGCGGTTCCACACGTACCGATGGCTGACGTTGCGGGACATTTTATCCAATTGCCACTGTTCTATCAAGTTGTTTCCGTCCAGCCTCCTACCCGGAGAGCCCTCCTCGTCGGTCACTGTATTCGGCAGGAACTCCCGCCTGCCTCCGCCCAAAATCACCTTTAATGAATACCTTTATTAAAAAGTTATCTTTTTAGGAATTCCTGCAGAGAGTCAATGTCGGCGAAGCTTTACAAATCGATGAACTATATGTAGATTCCTAGTTAACATTTTATTGGTAGTTTAATTGTATTTAAAAAAATGTAATACTGCCGGGGCCTGCCGGGACCTGCTGGGACCTGCCGGGACCTGACCGGACAACAAACAAATAGTGACATTGACTTTAAAACCAATGCTCGATCTCTCAATTGTCAGTTTTAATTTAAATTTGTATTGTATTTTGTATTTATTAATTTTCAGCGTACATTGCGTTTGAATATCAATTTAAAAAAAAATCATATTAAAATGTATAATTTTTTTTCCAATAGAAATGCTCTGCTTACAAAAGACTTTTTATAAAAGTGTTTTAAGTTATGCTTTAAAATTTCTTAAATATTAAGACAATCTGATAATTCACGTTATGTTTAGCAATATTTAATTTACGATCTATCTATACAGTCGGCTCCGGCTGCACCGCCGCACGCTCGTTTCCTTCCTTCTCGAATAAAAATTAATTAATTGCCTTGAAGCGGTTGCCGGGGTACGAGTGTACGAGCTGGTGCGCGATGTCGGGCTGCGCGTCGTGCTGCTCGCAGCTGGCGCGCACGTCCGCGTCGCTCTCCCAGTCGCGCGCGGCGCTGTGCGCGTACGCGCCCGCCGGCGACGCGTGCGTCACGCGTGTCGTAGTCACTATGCCTGCACACGTCACAAGTCGAGTATATATTTTATTGATGTATTACTATATTTATATTATTAATGTGAAAATATTGTTAATGTGGTCTGCTGCGGCTAACTCTTACGCTCAGGCTCGCAGGTTAAATTTGCAGCAGATGTAAGATTTGTTGTGTGGGTTTTTTAAGAAACACGAATGTTTATTTTCATGTCAGTTGATCGTGTCTCGCAGTATGACCTTATTATCACGTTTGGCTTGTAAGTATTTCGATGAAAAGTTAATAGAAAAAACAGGAAGAGAGCGTTGCCTTTTGTTGTCGGTCTGAGTCAAACATAGTAGATAAGTAATTGAGACAAGTAAATTAAAACCTTTTCGTTAAAATCTTAAATCTTTTTCTTTTTCGTAAAAATAAAAAGCTAAAATCTTCTAGAATGGCAGCCTCGTGCAGGCATCGTGTTAGTAGAATTTCTACAAAAGATCGACGATCGACAGTGCACTGGATGACGCCAACGGGCAGCGATCTGATGGGCGTGCTAAGCTGAAGATGTATGTGTACGTCCAGCGGTGGACCTCTAAACTGTAATATTTTATTATGCGTGTTCGATGAGTTATTTTGGAAATGATGTAATTTCTGACCGGCGTCCCTGCCGTCCTGCAGGGCCCAGGCAGCGATGGAGTCGAGGCGCGCGTCGTGTTGGAGCGCGGCGCCGCACGCCCAGCGCGGCACCGCGCCGGACACGCCCAACGTGCCGATGTTGGCCTTGGCGCCGCACAGGTACGCCGTGGCCGAGCACGCCGAGTCCGCCACTTGCGCGTCCACGCAGTACGTCTGCACTCACAGCGTAATTTCATCGCAATTAGAGTTAATATAGATAAAGATACAATTTTAATGATCAAATTATCTTATACCTTCGGTAGATTTCTTCTCAAATTAAAATATTTCCGAATTTGACTCCGTACGGAACGAAACATCGTATCGATAAAATAAATAAGGCTGTGAAGTGCTTATTACACTTTATTTAATTAATTTATTTTATTTTACATGCAGTTATAAAAATTACCATAACGTCGATACATAGATCAGACGAATTTTACTTTTGGCCTAACTTAATAACGTAATTGAATACTTGCAGACTGACTGAACTTGTATCATAACTCGTAGATTTCCGAGTTTCTATCGACATAAAAACAAAGAATGGAAGTATGGAATACAATCATCCATGTTTACCTTTGCAAGACCGACGGTGGGAAATTGTTCGAAAGCGAGCTGCGACTCCTCGCCGGGGCGGCCCTCGCGCTGGCCGAGCAGCGCACGCGCCGCGGCCAGCGTGGCCACCGACATGCCGTCGCCTAGGAACATGACCACGTTGCGCGCCGAGCCGTCCCGGTTCCTCAGGCGCGCCCGCCGCGCTCGGAGCGCCGCCTGCGCTTCCTCCGCCCAGTACTGCGCCGTCCTCTCTCTGGCATCGGCCTCGGCACGCCCATTCCTCACGTCGACTCGCTTGCTCTTTGCAACATTATGATACTCGTCATAAGCTAGAAAAAATTAAAAAAAAAGAATAATTGTATTAGTAGTTTTATCCGAAATAGATCTAAAAGTGATCTCTTGAGATTACTGTGAGCTGGTTATGCGGCGTGGGACAGAGTCGCCCGGAGGCGGAGCCCGGAGTAACGCGGGCCTGCACAGAAGACGTGACTCTTTGTTTAGTGGAACTAGCTTTAGGCGGAAGCTGCAAAGCCTCCGAAATAAAGAAACCGAGGCGAATCACTAGTCACTTATACAAATTATAACGAAAGAAACTGCCTACGTACCAGAACTAAGTCGTACGATGGTCACCAACAATATTAAAATAAATGTATGTAACGAGCGGGACATGATTAGAATAATTTAGTGGCTGTGAGTGTTGTCACAGCGTCTCGGCGCGCGGCACTGCGCAGCCTCCGGCGCCGCCCGCAGCCCTCGCTCGTCGCCTGTCACCTGTCACTTTGATACGATCTCGATGAATAGATAAAAGGAGGACGATAATGTTTGGAAAGCGGTGCAAGTCGTACACTGATCGGTCTGTGGCAATGTGAACTGAGAAGCGACTGGAAGCGGCGGATGTCTTTTATTTCCATTGTCGTGTGCTCTGCATCGTCAGATACCGCTGAGATTTTAGATATTTATCTCGCATTCGTATCGTATCGTGGCTACGGCGAAGCGGCGAAGATGAAGGTGGCTACTAATATTACTAACTTTTGATATTTTTGAATCGGTATTTAAAATACAAAACCTGCATAAATATTGATAGATCACAGTGGACACGCGAACTTTTATCTAAACCTTGAAATAAATGTGAAATTCGGATACAACACTTAGATCTGTCACGCGGGGACCATCGCGTCTGTAATAAAATGGATTTTTTTTCGATAAAACTCATGGCAATATTCGTCCGATTAGATAGCTGTCATAAGTAATAAGAAGTGTCGATATGAGGAAACCAACATTGTACAGACCGACATCTATTATGTGGCACTCGACTGTAGTACTGTGGTATATCCTTTGCCTCGCATCGGCTTTAGGTGGAGGAGACCGATATCACCCGGAGCAAAAGTCACGGAGAGATGCAACGGGACGCGCCGCGGCGGTGCCCGACGTGGCCGAGTACACCGCGCAGTACTGGGCGGAGGAGGCGCAGGCGAGCATACGGGCCAGGCGGAGCGGCGCACGCGCCTCCGCCGACGACTCCACGGCGCGCAATGTCGTCATGTTCCTCGGAGACGGCATGTCCGTCACCACGCTGGCGGCGGCGCGCACGCTGCTCGGCCAGCGTCAGGGACGTCTCGGAGAAGAATCTCAGCTTGCATTTGAAACTTTTCCTACTGTAGGATTAGCGAAGGTTGTAATAGAAGCTGACCGGCGATTTTCTTGAAAACATTACTTTCTTTATTGTTGTATCAATATAAATATGTGTCGATGTGGTTCCAGACATATTGTATAAATGCACAAATAGCAGACTCGGCCTGCACGGCTACCGCTTACCTGTGCGGTGTTAAGGCCAACGGCGGCACGATCGGCCTGTCCGGCGCCGTGCCCCGCTACAACTGCTCGGCCTCCCTGGACGCCGCGGCGCGGGTCAGTTCTGTAGCGGCGTGGGCTCTTGACGACGGACGCGATGCCGGTATTTGTAAACCTTATACCTCAATAACTACACATCAATTAGGCTACGTTTAAAAGGTACCAATTTAAATTTTGACAGGCATAGTCACGACGACGCGCGTCACGCACGCCTCGCCGGCGGGGGCATTCGCTAAAGTAGCAAACCGACACTGGGAAAATGACGCGGAAATAATTAAAGATGACCAGGATCCCAACTTGTGTCCCGACATAGCACATCAGCTGGTGCATTCTTATCCTGGAAATCGGTTTAAAGTAATTTTTGTATTTTTTAACTTGTTGACTTTTGTTCTGGAAAACGCTTCCAGGGCAACTACAAGTTTAAATTTGCCTGTATTCACCTGAAAAATTTAACAACATTGACTTAATCATTACAGATAATATTGGGCGGAGGCCGAAGAGAGTTTTTACCTGTTTCTAGTGCGGACGAAGAAGGTACTTCAGGCCGAAGAACGGACGGCCGCGATTTAATTGAAGAATGGCAAGCGGATAAGAGAGCTCGAAATGTAAGCTACGCTTACGTGTGGAATCGAAATCAACTGATGAATATTGCAGAATCTTTGCCGGAATACCTTTTGGGCTTGTTCAAGGGGGACCACCTGCCGTACCATCTGGAAGCCGATCCTGTGAGGGAACCGACTCTCGCTGAATTAACTGAAGTTGCGATCCGCTCATTGAGTCGAAATGAAAAAGGTTTTTTTCTATTCGTGGAGGGTGGGCGAATCGATCACGCGCACCACGAAAACCAGGCCGAGCTGGCGCTGGACGAAACCATCGAGATGAGCGCGGCCGTAGCGCGCGCGGCCGAGCTGCTCTCAGAGGACGACTCGCTAATTGTGGTCACGGCGGACCATGCGCACGTCATGACCCTCAACGGCTACTCGCCACGCGGCACCGACATCCTCGGGCCCTCTAACGGACGCGACGAGGCAGGCGTGCCGTACATGACGCTCTCCTACACCAACGGGCCCGGCTTCCGGCCGCACGTCAACGGGACGCGTGTCGACGTCACGGCCGAGGCGAATTATAGTAAGTCTCTATACAGAACAAGGGCGTTAATCAGACAACGACAAATGACCTAGAGTATAATCAGTTTGCCAGGATTTGCAAAAATGTCGCCATATCCGTTCCATATTCTTCATATACTATTTGCAGGACGAGTCGACTGGATGAGCCACGTGGACGTGCCGCTGCAGTCGGAGACGCACGGCGGCGAGGACGTGGCGGTGTTCGCGCGCGGCCCGCAGCACGCCATGTTCGCGGGGCTGTACGAGCAGAGCCAGCTGCCGCACCTCATGGCCTACGCCGCCTGCATCGGCCCCGGCCTGCACGCCTGCAGCGCCGCCGCAACACATCTCTTGGCTCCGACGCTTGTCGTAGCGATTGGTTATTCTTTTTTATCGAGACTTGTTAGGGGAGAAGAATACAATTTAAGAAACAATTATTGAATTGACTTTTTGATAAAATATAATTATGGATTACTTATATTTAAAAACTTTATTATATTTATTTATAATAATTATACAATGAATTGGTCAAATTACATAACCAAAATAAAGAAAATATAAAGTATACATTGATATAGTTATGTAGGCGTGATATACATATACAGTATGTATGTATATAACATGTGTATATGTTACGGTAATTGTAATTAACTGAACATTATTAACAATTACCGAAAGTCGTATTTTAATAAAAAGTAATTTTGTTGGCGGCCATATTGGTTTTGCTTTTGTTTTTCCAGCGTGTACTCTGTCCTACTAGTCAAGTCCTCTCATGGACCTACAATGATATTGAATATATTAAATTATACTTTCATCAGAACTGAAGGTGTGTACCAAATATCAGATCAATCTGTCAGCAGGAAGAATAGTTTTAACCGAAAACCGACCAGGGTCAAGGGTTTCCATCCAGCCCTGTATACTGTGTCACTACTTTAATTATGTTTAAAGAACTAAGGTTACAATAGGAAATTTAGTATGTTCTTTAAGTTTTCTTAAATTTACTCATTTTTTGCCAAACTTTCTTAATTTTTTCTTTCCTGAGAACCTTCTCCTAAGAATATCAAACACAAAAAAAATATTAGCAAAATCGATCCATATATACATTAATTTTATATTTATGGATTTTTAAATACGACGATGAAGTATTTATTTCTCACTCCACGCCTCTTCTTTCATTACATTTTCTCTCTTTTCTTCTCTCTACTCTCTGGAACCATTTTCATGTATACAACAACCCCCACCACCACCACCCCCACAAAGTTTCCACTTCAATGAATATTTTTATTATTTTACTGCTTAAGGCAATCTTTGTGACATTGTAGGTAGCGGGCGGCGCTTTCGATACGGCGACCCGTAATTTTTATTTTAAATCACGTGGGTTTTTTTTTTTCGCGGAACCTTATTTGTTTTTCTAAAATTGAATTAGCCGAAGTTATTCCTTACAATAGTACCTATCTTCTAGTAAAAGTCTCATCAAAATCGGTTTAGAAGTTTCGGAGATTACCCGGAACAGCCCCAGAGACAGACAGAAATTATAAAAAAAATATTTTTGTTATAAGTACCGTATATACATAATGTGTATTGAGTATGGAAATTTTATTTTGATTTTACATACAGACATTTCAGTTTTATTTATCTGTATAGACATAGACCAAACTATTTGTGAAAATGTTATCGTGTGCAAGACAATTATTACAATACACAATTACAATAGTTACGTTAGTATTTAATTATTCGGATAAGCATTGATATTGAATTCGATAAAATATCGTCGCAAATAACTTGCGATATTTAATTTATTTTTATATAAACAACTAAAGTACGTATTCCGAGTCAACTGTAGACGATGTCATATACCACTGCGAACATTTAGAACTTGCGAAGATCTACAATTATTTGCTACCATTTTATGTATGCCCCATGGTTTATTCTTCATCTTGTATTCTTTATTTACGTAACTTTCTGCCTCGCACAACCGCGTGGTGATCTTTTTTCAGTGGTATTCCAAAGCAATAAAGACTTAAGGCTTTTCAAGAAAAGAACGTACTCCTTCGTTTAAAGGACGGCAGCGCATCAGAAGTTCCTCTGGTGTTGCGGACGGTCATGGGCTCGATTCCGACATATTGATCGATTGTCCCTGCACATGTCAAAAGTGTGTCAGAACATGCAACAGACCTACAACAGTACCGAGTAAGCTAGTAGTGACTAAGCCCTGCGTATCGATATCGTAGACTCTTATCTTTTATTCGAGCAGCAACGTGTGCAAACATTCGTCTCAAAACCGGCTTAGAACTGTACATTTAATTTGATTCATGGCTTGTCTAGTAAGAAAGATATGAAACAGACATATGTGTGTATTACGAAGTACGCCCGAAATCCTACTTAATATTATAAATGCGCAAATTTGTAAGTATGGATGTATAGATGTTTGTTAGTCTTGCAAAAACTACTGAACGGATGAAATTTACAATAATATAGCTTATACATCAGAATAACATATAGGCTATAATTTGTATGAATGAAAATATCAACCTTAAATAGTCCTACAAAAAGCCCGCGACAACACATATCTATATTTTATGTGTACGCCATTATCGCCAAAATAGCGAACCAACTATTAATTATAGGGCGGAATGAAGTTTGCCGGCCAGCTTGTGATAGTATACCAGTAATAGTGGCAGCACATTTTATTTTAAGAATAGCCTTGTACTTTTTGAAAGCAAAATTGACCAAATGAAGGTCTCAAATCTTACTGTAATATAGAACGTTATTCGCGTGCAGTGCTAAAGTTATGGTCATTATCGGAATACATCAATATATGAAATACAACAATTACTAAATATTATTAAAAGATTAAGAAATCGTAATCGTATCTCTTGCCAACAAGTAGCCATTGTTAAACCGTTCAGTACTTCTAATATATAAAATTCTCCTGTCACGGGGTGCGTAATCGAACTCCTC
>JWHW01012872.1:0-24553 GCA_000931545.1 Papilio glaucus
AATGCAGGGTTCCAAGTACACGATAATTTCACAGTTGTCACATCACTGTCAACATTTTGTTGCAACACCTTATGCAAGTAGTATTTATGGTCTCACAGATACGCAGAGTAAATTAAGGTTATTGAGGGTTATATAAATTGTAAGTACATAAGACTTATACAAATATTTTTTGTCAATTTGCTAGTCAAACGTCCGAATTTGAAATTTATTTAGAAAAGTTGGAATATGTAAGAATCAATATTAGGGGCTATTGTTAATGGGGTATAAAGACGAACTTTTGCAAGATAAACTAAATGCCTTTGTTAGAGATTCGTTCAGTGTTTTTATTACATCACGCAACGCAACATCAACTGTTCTAGTTGTTACAAATCTTAATAGATGGCGTTGAACACTAACCTTGATCATGCTCACAATGTTCTCTCAATATTTTCACAATTGTGGATTTAGTATTTGATTAATTAATCTTGTTACAAAGTCAAAAAGTATTACAATAGACAAGCAGTGTGTCGAATACAATGCGGTTATCCTCCTACATGGTATATAACAAATACGATTGGACACGATCACCTAACTCAATAATTGAACATTTGTTATTTTTCAGTGGGTCAGTGAGCGTGACACTGATTATCGATTGGGTAAAAAGACATAATAAAAACATATGTAAAATACCCTTTGTAGGTTTATGTTCTGTGCCAAGCTGTATTTCGTAACTAATACGGCTTAGGGTCCTAGGGTTTAGGGATTTAAACTTAGAAATAAGGGCCGCGACAGACGCTTTGTGCAGTAAGTGTCTACTGTTCCAAGCGTTCACTGTTGGGCGATCTGATTTATTTATTTTAATTAGTGTAATATTTATAAAATATAAAGATAAACATATAGGTAGTTGCGAGGAAGAGGTAGTTAGCATATATGCTAAGTCAATGACTTCATCCCACGCCATTATTCGTGAAAAATAATGATTCTGAGCCCGATGACGTCATCGCTGCGCGTCACGGCGCACAAAAATGACAACCTACGTATAGTGAGATATGGCATAAGAAATTCATACCCTCGCAAGTGGGTTACCGAGATAACTGGGGCTGAAACTGTTAAATCGTAGAAACCAGATTAGGTTGAACCTTTGAGTAACTCTCCGTTCGCCATTCTAGGGGTCAAGTTTATGTGGACGTCAAATTGAACTTGAGTCTAACATTCCGTTGTACGTTAAAATAAACTAGACCCTTACCTTCGCCAACGCCTAGTTAGGCAGGGGTTCAATCTAATTTGGTTTTAGCGATTTATCAGTGTTGGTTGGTGTTAGCCTTACATTTAGCTCGGCAACTTACTTGAGATTTATCAAATAACAGATGAGGGTATTCATTTCTTACGCCGTTTCTTTGACCAGTAAATGAATTTCGCTGTACAAAGACGCACGCGCCATGACGTGTCCGCATTCCACGTGCCATGTTATTGTGCTTTGTAATATGTTATCCATGCGGTATGTATGTGTCTTCATTAACAACTTCAGTTTGTCCTAGACCGCCTCCGCAGAAGTTGTTCTGCTCATGGCACTGCTCTGTGGTAACTTGACCCGGTACTGGAGTATCATGTACTGTTAGAACACCTGAAGTCACAGCTATATCTAGAATCCCATCATCTCTTCGAAATCGCCCAGGTAATGCGCCGTGCAGGATTACTAGGAGGACTGAGATTTTGAGAAGAGCTTTGGTCATGGTCTGTAAGGCAAATAAATCAAGAAATTAAAAAAAAATTACTGTCAATAATAAGTCTATGTCAAAAAAGTCAATTACAGACTTTGTCACGGAACTTATATTCGTGAAAACGCAAAGGGGAGTAGTAGTGATCAATAAAAGTTAACTTGTGTACAAAATTACCAGGCAAAATTAAGAAATAGTTAAAAATACGATTTTTATATCCATTCTATACGTTTGAATTATTAAAGGAGCTTTAGCTTGGTGTTCAAACAAAATTATGTATTTTTTGTGGCAAACGAGCAAGTTAATCATGTGACTCCTTTTTTTTTTTTTTTTACGTGGGGAAATGCCTTACGCATACTTATCTCTCTGGGGCAAGAGATGAGTTATGTCGGACTTGCACCGACTAAAACCCAACGGCGGCCGCCAACAGCGATCACGGGGGGTCACGGGATCTCCATTGGGAACGCAACCGCGACCCCTCAACCGCTTCGCTGTATAGAAGAACCAGCCTGTCTCAAGAATAATAGATGAATATAATTATTCTCGGTACCCGTGCGATGGTACGGGAATCGACCATCGTACACCTCAAGGCTGCTCGAGTGGTGCTCAGGGCCCCTACCCCACGCACCTGCAACCCTAATAGCCCCCCGTTTAATTTGGGGGAACTGCTGCTTCTGGCACAACTTGATTAGGTGCGCCAGTGCCATGACGGCGTCGTCTTCGAGCGGGTTCCACGTTCTTACGAGCGCGCTCAGCAGCCTCCTTTTTAGCCATGACGGTTTCGCTAAAGGAGGCTACTGCCCGCCAGGCTGAAACCTTGCTCACCATTGCCGACAAGACATGTGACTGCTACCCATAAGCATCTGCAGCAAGTAAATGCAGATGTGTCGCCTAGCTTTAATGACCAAGGGGATAGACAGGAAAGGATATTACCTTTGCCTATCCATCCTCTACCCCCTCAAATGTTATTCCCTTCCCGTCCTTTCCTTATTAAAAATGACGGGGATGTCGTTGGAGCCGCGTTAAATTATTTATTTAAAATTTATTTTCATACTTACAACTTTCAAACAATTTCTATCTTCAATACCTTTGTTCTACCTCCAAACGTGTCTGCGACATGACTATGGGTACAATAGTGTTGTATATATTCGATTAAAATTAAATTGACCCATAGCAAAAATAATTGCAAATTAGTTTTGTTGAATACTATAAAAATAAAAGAGTAGGTATTACAACAGGAGAGAGAAAATACATAATGATTTACTATAAGCAATTCTAACATATATACCAATAAAAACAAAATAAATATATAAATACCTATGTGGTCAAGTCCGAAAAAGATTTAGAGCAGAGAAATAAATGAAATGAAAATCACTATGTAATATAAATGTAGAGCTTAACTGATGACTGTGATGGTGGAGACCCCCATCGTCCATCACAGTTAGCTATCGTGGGAAAATCTTTGTTTCACGAACGCTCATCACAGTTATACGAGTGCTTGCTGTTTCACCATATGTCAGAGGAGTCACAGACAAGATTGGCTACATCCTAAAGAAGATAAATTAATTGTGAATGTGAACTGTCTTATATAGGACAAACAGCTGATTTGAAAAACCAACGCTTCAGGAAGTCTGTAGTCTATGAACACCTTTTGAATGGCCCAAGCTATTATATAAGATTTGTTAAACTAAACCTCGCAAAAGAACAACCATCCTACCAATGATGACGTTGATTGAAATACTCGAAACGTCGGGGATAAAATTGTAAAATAAACGCGATAAAATCCATACAATTAGTATTATTTCAATACATATCTGGATAAATAAAAAGCCATGTAAGAGTCCTGTGAAACGTTCTTCTTTCTTCTCAAATTTGTCTGAATGTTGTTAACCATATGGTATAAACGTTTGATCGTTAATTTGTTCAGTTTGTGCTGTCCCACTGCCACAGAAGTTATTGTGTTCATTGCAGTGTTCAGTGGCGTCTTCTTGATTCACACTGTCACGAGCTGTCATTACATGTGACGTCAGCACTTTGCCTGGAGATATCTCTCTGTGGTTAGTGTACAGACATAAAACTGCATCTAATAGTGCGAGTAGGAGTACTAATTTTATGATAGTCTTCATGGTAGACTTCTGTGTTTCTGGATCTGGTCTTTTGAGGGGAGGAAGGAGACGATTGAATGGGGGTTTTCCTGCTTGCTCTCAACACGACTCCCACTGAAAGGTAACCCACTGTTCCTGAGAAAATAAAAAAAATCGTTAGTATAAACAGTTTGTTTCAAACGCTTTAGAGTCGATTTTGGCAGTCGCCGACCTTCACCGTAGATCGCTCGCTCGACTTGTGCATTTGGTCTGTGTTCAACCTAAAACTTAAGGAGTTTCCTTCGGCTACTCCTTGCTAACCTAATGTGACCGAGTCGCCTTTGCATAGCCAAAACTGTCAATTTAAAAAATTGCAACTTCAAGTTCCCACTACCGAATTCTACAATGCACCCGTCTTCATAGTACGGTTAACAGTATAGTGTAGATTTGATTTAGTTGTATATTAAACATATTTTATATATTCTTGTTTCTTTTATTTAAATATAGATGCATGGGAGTTTTACCCTATATATTATGTATATATGTTTGTATGTGTTAGTATATCTTATTTCTTGTATTGAATGAAGTGTGACTTTCAAAAGAGTAAATAGCAAGATGGAAAGTCGAATTCCATCTTGCTATTTGGTATTTTTATACTTTGCTAAAATGTAAAAAAAACCTGTTAGCGGTTTACTTTTTGTGTGTTTTTTAAATAAATAAATAAAAATAAATTACTAAAATGATGATTTCAATGTTGCAGAGTCAGCACCCGTAGCCGCTGCACGAATGGTTATGAATTTATAAATCGGTGTGCCGTTGGCAGTACTGAATGTGAAAATATATATTTGTAACTCGATAAAAGAAAAATGTATTTACTTTGTTTCAATTCTGTGACTTACTTTTAATATTTAACAGATTTTATATGAATCGGTTTCGTTACGGCCTCGATTACCAATTTTATTTTGGTTTTGTGTTGTTGAAATTGTTTTTTTCCAACAACAAATCTAAGCGTCCATACATACCAGTTTTGACAGGCCAGTTAGTTAGTTAAAAGTAGTATATGTAGTATATCAGTTATCTGGTTTCCATTGTACAAGCTCTGCTTAGTTTGGGATCAGATGGCCGCGTGAATAATGTTCCAGGATATTATTTAACTATGAAATCAAAGATGAGTGATTTTATTTCAAAAAACATACTAATATTTGTTCAAATAAATAGTTTAGTTGTTATCGTTGTGAAAACGTTAACAAATTTTCAATTATTTTTAAGTACGCATCAAATTACAGTCAATGTAATATAAAGTGAAAATTAAAACAAACAATCCATTCGTCCCTCTTTTGAAACCGGTATAAACGAGTAAGTGAAAAATAAACCTACGATTTTATTTATTTTTTTAAACTTATATTTCTTTTTAATTAGATAACTTTAATACACGACATTAGCAACGGTAAAAGGCATAAAACGATGAAGCGGTTCACCTATAACTAAACTTATTTCTAAAATCCAAATTTTTATATGAGTATAGTAACGCTGAAATTGATTTGGAAAAGCCCGAATTTGAAGTAAAAAACCTACACATTCATTACGTGTATCTGATTCTCAGAAAAGGAAGATGGCGCTGTTAAAGATGTTGGTGCTGGTAGCAGTAATTGGTGCGGTAGCTTGCGACCACGATTACACCCGTCGCAAGCTCGCGGAGAAGGTGCCCCCCGCCACCGAGGAAATCAAGTTGCAGAACCTCGTGAAATATCCCTGCAACTTCAGCAACTTATTCTGCAAACTGCCACCCCGCCGAAGCTGGAAGAGGGCGGCGGCTTCACCTACCCAGGGTTGATTTTAACCGTAATTAAATGTTACAAAAAAATGATAAATAAATTATTTATGAATTTTATATTTTAATCTAAGCTTCAATTATTAAGATGATCAAAATCTAAGTTGTCTAGCCTTAACAGTGGCAGAGCTCGACAGCAGCGACAGCCATTGAAGAAATAGCCCAAGTCTTCCGGTAAAACACCATCACCTCATAGAAAAATGCTCTTCCTTAGAAATTCCTCTGTGCATCAAAGCTGGCAACGTAGGGGGGTCTGTGAGGCTTTCTCATCGAGGTGGGCATACCCACTAAAACCACACGCGTTCCCTCATGGCCATTGTGTGAACGCCGCGGGATCTTGAGCAAGCACGTGACACCGCGACGTCCCAAGATGGTATGGGGCGCTCCTAGGAGACGACACCGTGCAATATTGGTTCGGGATTCCCCGCCCTTTCCCGCTGGTGCCGCCTTGAGTTTTTTTATAGAGGTTCACTCCGCGTGGCCCCCGTCTTGAAAAATACAGAGGCCCCGCGGTCCCATCGTCGTCGCCGGGATTACGCTACAAGGGGTAGGGTTAATCCCTTCCTCTCGCAGCCCCACCGCCACCGCATCTGCGGTGCGACCCCGAGGAGTAGCACTGGATAGAGAGAGTAGCACACCGCATTGCCAATACTACTCTTCCTCGGCGACTCCACGCCGAGCGGCCCTCTCTGGCCGGTCTCACCTTACAGACCGGCCTTGGGTTTCTCATAGCTTCACGGTGGGTGGCTCACGCCCACGGCTACTGAACCCCACCACCACGACAAGGCGGGAACCCGGTCAGGGGGGGCCAGTGCCTGTCTGACGTAAGTCGTAAGGCGTAAATGTGTGACAAATAAACAAAACATTACATACTCCACTAATCGACGATCGAAGACTCCAAAAATAAATATGATTAAGAATTTATTCTTATGTTTAATTGCGTAAAATTATTTTATACTTTTAAATGCGTTGTTGTTGAATATAGTTTTTTTGAAGTAGGTTTTGTTTTTGGTTAAAAAAAAAACTATGTATACTTTGAGAAAATTTATGTTTTTTGAGAAGCAAGCAAATGTTTAAGCGGTTCTCATGATGTGACCATCACAATCCAATCAATCCATAGACATCGGCAACCATGAGTTGCTAATGTGTTATCAGCTTTGGTGGTTGTCTAGGGAAGTCAAGGGAGAGCGGAGTGAGAAAGTGGAAGAGGATGAAGTCTCCGGCACGTCACTCAATACCCTAACGCAAAAGCATACAGACACATGGGGTGATCGCTTCCTCTCAACACGACTCCGCCTGTACCGTTCTTGAGAAAATTAAAAAATAAATTTCATACACATGACGTGTTTATTACAAACGCTTTAGAGTCCCCTTTGGAACTCCCCTGCGGCTGCTGCAAGACTCTATGTTTTCTGTGGTCTATGTTCAAACCTAACACGCAAGAACCTCTATTCGGTCGCTCCTTGCTAACCTAATGTTCAGAATACGTACATACAAGTTTACTTTAGCTATCAACTGTCCCGGCATCGGAAGAATAGCACTTATTAAAGAAGAAACTGAATGACTGATTGTTATATCAAATAGACAATTGAAATTTTGTACATATTATTCTGTTGTTAGAAAAGCGAACACTAAACAGATTTAGGGTTAAAAGTTAAGATAAATTATCCGTTACTATAAGCGGCGAGAGTCGCTAGTTAACTATAACCAGATGAAAATGGGGAAAATATGTGACAAAATTACAAACAGACAAATAAACTATTTGTTGATATGATAATCATATATCGGATATATAGCGAAAGGAACATAGTTCCTACCATGTACCACGACACCTCTCGCTCTTTTTATATTGATTATTTGCATCGTAACGAATTACCAATTATTTTTTGGTACGCATCAAATTAACTGTAATGCAATATAAAGTAAAAATTAAAACAAACAATTCATTCGTCCCTCTTTCGGAACCGGTTTAAACAAGTGAGTGAAAAACGAACCTACTGATTTTTAAAATTTTCTTACTATTTTCATATTTCAATTAAATAATTTACTGCATGGTGTAAAAAGTTGTATCTTATTTTGTTATGGTATCTGTTTTATATTTATAGTAAAATTCATCAAACGAGCAAGCAGCTCATGTTATGATTGTCTTGAATAATATATATATATATGTACTTCTTTCTGCTCAAACTAGAATTTATTTGATTTGAAGTGGCGAGATCACTGCCGCCAACTACACACAAACCCATGAAAGACCACGACCTCACAGAAGCCTGATGTGAAGTAGAAGTATTCTGAGTTTCGTTTCCCCTTTTTGATAAGGAATGGATGGAAAGGATTTGACGGGGAAGGGAATGAAGAGGAAAAGAAGATGTCCTATTTTCTGTTTATCCCCTCCTCTGTCCAGAAAAGGCAGGCAACGCATCTGCAACTCATCACCTTGTTGCAGATGTCTATGGATAGCGGGCACTTGATATCGGGTGAACCGCTTGCTCCTCTTCCACCTTCTTCTAAAAAACAGTATTAAGTAGGAAGTAAAAAGTAAAAGGTTTTGTGGAAATGCCGCATTTAATTTTCATAAGTACGAATTTAAAAATCTTAACATTAATTATGTGTATCCAATTATCAGAAAAGGAAGATGGCGCTATTAAAGATGTTGGTGCTGGTAGCAGTAATCGGTGCGGTAGCTTGCGACCACGATTACACCCGCCGCAAGCTCGCGGAGAAGGTGCCCCCTGCCACCGATGACCCCAACTTCGCGGACGTCGTGAAAGTGCCCTGCGACGCTAGCAACTTATTCTGCGGCAGTCTGCCCACCCCGCCCGAGCTGAAGGAAGGCGGTGGCTTCACCTACCCAGGATGATTTACACCATAAACAAATGTCGCCGGAAAAAAACGATCATTAAATAACTTATTTATGAATTACAAATTTTAATCTAAGCTAAAGTTATTAAGACGATCAAAATCTAAGTTGTCTACTTAACAGTGGCAGAGCTTAACAGCGGCCACAACCGTTGGAGAAATAGCCCAAATCTTCCGGTGAAATACCAGCACCTCAGAGAAAACTGCTTTTCGGCTGTTGAGCGAGATGTTGGAGGTCCTACATCTTCTTCCTTAGCAATTCTTCTGTGCTACATCAAAGCGGGAACTTATTTGCATCACCATAACATTTTGCTGTTGAACTTCTTGACTGAATGAACTGCTTATATTCTTGCCTGATCGATCCGGACCCCGGTTTGACTGAAGGGCCGGTTGGCGTGGTTAGTAAGAAATTTGGTTTTCACGCCGCAGGTTGTGGGTTCGATTCCCATAAGACAGACATTTGTGTGCATGAACATGTCTAATTGTCCTGAGCCTGGGTGTAATTATCTATTCAAGTATGTATTTACGAAATAAAAGTAGTATATGTAGTATATCAGTTATCTGGTTTCCATAGTACAAGCTCTGCATAGTTTGGGATCAGATGAAAATGTGTGAATAATGTCTCAAGATATTATTATGTGCTTCCTTCTTCCACAGAAGAAAATTTAAGTTTGTACTTATACATAATATGTTAAAGTGTGTTCTAGTCATGCGATCAAGTGATCATGTATTATTAAATAACAAGGACAACGAAGCAATGCCAAGATTGTGTAATTTTGTTTCAAGTTTTCGTTTATCAAGTAATGAAAATAGACATTTTACTATCATCAGATATACCTACCATTTTACACTTGTAGTTATTGGATTGGAACTATGTTCCATTCTTTTTTCTTCTTCAGCGTCTGTGACCTAGAACGTTAGACGGGACAAAGCCCAACTGACCACTTTTTAAAGAATTACAGTAATCACTCAAATCTGATTTTACTGTCTAAATTTTAAAAATATTTCAGGACCGAAGTTCGACGTAACGCAAAAAGGCGTAACAAACAACCAAATTATAACATTCATCATCATCTCTATGCCCTGTTCCTTTGTGTGCTGTCGGTACAACATGTTTTCGTCTTCCAAATCGATCATCAATCATTTCAGTAGTAACTCCGCTTATAGTGTTAGCTTTCACGCAATTCGCCCATCATCCCTCAAATTGATAATTAAAACTCTTGTCCCATGCAATTCTTTCCTCTGCATAACATACTATGCTAACCTTTTACTCCTTAATTTATCTAAAATCTTACATCCGTATTTATCATATTAATTAAGTTAGCATTAATAGATTGGATAGTTCCTATAAGGTTCGGCATACGAAATTTATACCCTTATCTGTTAATTGATCAGGAACTAGATTATATTAATGTTAGATAATTTGCACAGTTGATGTTGTAGTTGACCTACAACAGAATCTTAGAATCTTATTTTCCATTTATGTCCACATAAACTTGAACCCTAGAATAACGGCGACTTAAGAAGTGGTGCAACCTAATTTGGATTTTACGATTTAAAAGTGTTGGTCCCAGACATTACCCTCATCTGGGTAAGTCGGGTAAAAATACGTCTACGTCTAAGTCGTGATATTTCACCAGGGGATTGGGAGGGAGGACAGTGAGGGTTTTACTTGAGTTTAAATCAAAATCTCTTGATGCATTGATAATTCATTTATTATCGTCTGGTTTTTGTTGTTCTATAATTATGGCGTAAATCATCCTGGGTAGGTGAAGCCACCGCCCTCCTTCAGCTCAGGTGGGGTGGGCAGACTGCCGCAGAATAAGTTGCTAGCGTCGCAGGGCACTTTCACCACGTCCGCGAAGTTGGGGTCGTCGGTGGCGGGGGGCACCTTCTCCGCGAGCTTGCGACGACTGGCATCCAGATGGTCGCAAGCAACAGCTCCGATCACCGCTACTAGTATCATCAGTTTAAGTAGAGCCATATTTGTTCTCTGAGAATCAAATACATTAAAAAATGAACTGTCACACCTGTAACACTAAGAGGTAGGCAGAGATTACCACTATCGCTTCGTCGACATTCACACGTCTAAGCACACCTGCTGCATCGGTCAGGGGTACTCTTAATACTGCCTTCCTTAGTATGACTCCATTTTGATTCATATTGGACTGAACTCGACGTCGACTCTACTCCGACTCGACTCATAAAGCTATTAAATTTGAACTTTGTATTAAGTTCCTTACAACGCTGGGACAGTGGGCCTCTGTCTTTTTCAAGACGGGGGCCGTGAGGAGTGAACCTCTATAAAAAACTCAAGGTGGCGCTAGCGGGGCAAGGCAGGGAATCCGGAACCTGCATTGCACGGTGTCCCCTACGAGGTGCGCCCCAGACCATCTTGGGGCGCGGCGCCCTTTTAAGGGCGTAGCGCGGGGCCCCATCCCGGGGCGGCCAGTGGGCGTCGCGGTGTCACGTGCTAGTCATGCTCCCGTGGCGCCCACACCATGGCTATGAGGGAACGTTTGGTTTTTAGTGGGTACGTGAGCCCCACCGTACAAAAAAAATCCTATGCATACCTTAACCTAACCGGGTAGAGCATATCGTTATTCTAATTAAATATAAAAAGTACAACGAAAAATTTGAAACATTAATTTAAAAAACATTAACTAGTATTTTTTACTTACCCCTTTAGACTTAATCTAAAAGACGAATGAAAATATTGTTACATACCGACAGGTATTTATTACATTCCAAATAATTGGATACGTACCAAAAATAATTGGAAATTTGATACGATCCAAATAATAATAATAATAAAAAAAATCTTAATTGTTATGGTGTATTCGGTAAAAAAATGAAGGTTGTAAGATATGAAAGAATGCGTACTTCGAAAATAATGTGACATTTAATTATGTGTAACTAAAACTGTGGTTAAAAGATGCAAAAGCTTATTTAATTAGTTTTATCGATGTGTAACATCTTTCCTGCAATATACCAGATATTGATTTAGTGGAAAGGGACGGAAGTATGTAACAGGAAGCCGGAAAAGCGCGTGTTATTTAATTGTACCAATAACCGTGACCAACACATTTTCCGAAAGGTTGGTACAATGTTAATGTTGCTTATTACCAGAGTGAGATGTTACATCACGTGCGACTACTATAAGCCTCGCTTGTATCTTCCACTAATTTGATATCTTTCATTAATTTGATCCTAAAAGAACAAATAAATAATTATAGTTTATAAAATTAAAAACTGTTGTTGATTTTTCAATTGTAAACTAGATGGCGTTTTTCTCAATCTTAATTGAAACTGGTCAGGACAGGAGGGAAAAAATCAGTGACTTTGGTAGGTATAGACATTCATATAGGCTCCGATATAAAAACGATTTAAATAAAAAATACAAATTTGAATTCGACCGATTAGCATTCTTTATTTAAAATTGCCGTGTTATCCCGTGTTAAGTGGGACAGTAGAACGATGACCTCTTTACCCTGGGAACGGGAACCAGTAGTCTCTCCTCTGTGGTGTCGGTAGACTCCCGCAGTAGTCGTTTGTCTGATCGCAATGCACTCTCTTCACTTCCGGTTCCTCTGCCGTGAGTTCGGGAAGTAGGATTCTGCGATAGCCCCCGTGCCAAGATAATACTGTCCCCACTACTGATATGAACACCAAGAGTTTTACGAGCACCATTCTTCTTGTTCTAAAAGAAGTAATATATAAAATTAATTATTAAAAACACCTCCGGCTACCTCCATGCCTTCTATTTTTCATGCCATGCTCTTTAAGAAAAGATTCTTTATGTATTTATTACTCGTTGTACTGGGTGAGCGACGACGCGCGACGCGACGCAAACTAATAAAGGCATGATACATACATAATAAATATAATATTTAAGGAGTAACGATTTGGTTGTTTTTATTTTGGATAATCTGCTGAATCGATTTTAAAAATTCTTTCACCAATAAAGACTCTTCTATCAGAGAGTTATGATGGCTATGACTTTTTTTCTATTTATCTACACTCTTTTCAGTTCAATTCACAATTTTGCAAAAAAGAGAGCCTGACACCCATACTCAAAAACTTAAATATAACTGGGATTTTTCGATGGATTTAAATCAACAATTACAGCATTAACATTGGCGAAAAGGAGGAAGGTATATAATAATCATATATTAATACACATAAATCATATTATAACATACAGAAATATAAATTTAAATAAAATATCTAACCTTTTGTAAATGCGACGTATGTACGATAGAACTTGGACTTTGAGTGTAACCAGTTCTTAGCTTTATACAAGTTACGTTTCGTTTCGCCAAATTAATGCAATTAGTAAATTTTTGTATTTTTCATTTTAAAATATTCGAGGCTTTTGTTAGTATTATATGTATTTAGTTATACAGGGTGTTAGTTACACGGAACTGATTCATTCATAACAGAAAAACCTGTATAGGTGTAGTGACCCAAACCCAAAGGAATAGTGGTAATGGATGGGATCAATAGCTATCTAACACAGTAAATATAATTGTCTTAGCACTATTGTTTTTTTTTAATTATTAGGCAATGATCCTTATCTTTGGTTCGTAGCTAAAAAAATCGTGCTATGTTTTGTCATAAATCATTTTTTTTTTTATGTTTGATTCTCGGAAAGGGATATATAACGGTTGTTATAATCTTAATGTTGTATCAAATAGAATTGAAATGGTCGATTTCGATCAACAAATTGATTTAAGCATGAAACAAGCTCACAAATTGTAACATAATTGTGTCAAGAGGTATGTGTGAAACAATATAAGAGAGGCGCGTGACGGACAAGTCAACAGAAAGATTCTTTCCATTCAGATTGTAAGTATTTTATTGTCATTATTAAAGCACCTATCTTTTATGCATAGCCCGAAATGATGCAGAAGAAACAGCCGTTTCAGCTTCACTATTAGCTAACCCGTCCCGGGGTAACACTGTGTCATTGACCTCCAAGTCGAGGCCGCTTTGTAGTCACTTATGTTCCTCACCCAGAGCACCAGCGACTCAAAAACCCCGTGTGCGAAGTTCTAACTATGAAATCTGGATACTTCCCAGATCGAAACATTCGTCCAACAGAAACTACAGCTCTATTGTTTTTCTACTTTGCAGGTAATCATGAAGTCGACAGCGTTGAAGATGTTCTTACTGGCGATGGTCGTGTGCGTGCTGGTGGAGCAGGTGTACTGTGAACCTGAGGCTTCTCCGGATGAAGAAGGAGAAGAGGGGTGTTCCGAACCCGACCCTAATGAGCCTTGCGAGGGAGCGGAAGAGGACGATCTTAAAGTCCTTCCGTTAGGTTCTTAATCTGATTAAAACTAACTAACCAATCCAAACTTGATTTTTATTGCTAAAGAACTCCTTTTTTCTGATTGGATTGTTATCGCCTATGGTGAAAATTTCTGGGCTGTTACCAAGAAATAGCTCAATGACTAAAGACTATGCCTCCAGTGACGAGGACTTCAAGCCTCTGTGCTTGAACTCTTACTGTGGGGCGAGCCCTTAAGTTAAAAGCGAGCGATAGAGAGAGAGCTGTGTTGAATATTTCTTTAAGGGATAGAATCCGGATCTAAAGAAGGCAATATAGTTCTTTAAGTAGGCTGAAGTGACAATAAGCCGGTCGCATCTGATGAAGGATAATCTTGGAATAGAGCCACGGATGGGGACCAGCAGTATGTCTCTCCCTCCTTCCGTATAGACCGATGACCTCATGAGGACATGCTGTTGCACACGAAAAGGCTGCATGCGGACAGCTGCGACGGCACGCCGTGTATGAATCGCATTAGATCCGTGGGTCAGTCGTAAAGAAGCAAGTGTAGAGTCGGCAACAACATCATCTGCACAAATGGCCGACTTGAGTGGTGAATAATGAGAACTTCACACAAGAGAGAAGTGAAGTAGAAGTAGTCTGTGTTTAACCCGACGGGTTTTATAGGGAAGAAGGTGGCAAAGGAGCAAGTGGTTCACCTGCTATTAAGTGACCGCTACCCATAGCCATCAAATACAATACAAGTAAATGAGTTTTAGATGTGTTGACTACCTTTAATGGACAGAGGGGATAGACAGGTAAAAGGATATTTCCTTCTCCTATTCATCCTCTACCCCGTCCAATAATTTTCCCCTTCCCATCCTATTCGTTGTAGGAAACAACGGGAAGGGGAAGAGGCCTGACACCGGGCCTCCGGCACCTTACTCATCAGGCGAAACGCAAAAGTATAAAATATTTCTACTTCACGCCTTTCATCTGTGAGGTCGTCGTCGTCACCGGTCGAGCTGGCGCATTTGTGTAACGTTGTTATTGCAGTCTCTACCCCTGTTAAAAGGCTGAGGCTTGTCTTATTCTGTGCCCCTTCCAATCCTTTTCTAATAAGGAAATGAAAGAGGGGATGGAAAAAGGATTTGACTAGGGAGGGGAGGAAAAGGAATGTAACAAACTTAAAAATCTATGTTGCTAAGGTTGTGAAGATCTAAAGTGACCATTATTTTTTATTCAAAACAAGATAGGGGTTATTTACAGAATGCCAGTGAAAAAAAAAACGTTTTTTTTATGTTCTTTATTGAGAAGTCATTGTTACAAATAAAAAAACATAAAAGGTTATAATAAACTCATAGCAAAAATGGAAATAATTTTTTTTTAGTAAGGTACAAGCTACAATTCAAAAAATATCACCATGGTCAACATACACTAGGGAAATCTTCCTATCAGAAAAGAGGTAACAATTTTTAGCAATGAAAACCAGCTTAAGTTTAAGTATCTGTTGCAACGCCGTCCTCTTCTACCCCTTCGCAAGGCTCATTAGGATCGGGTTCGGAGCACCCCTCTTCTCCTTCTTCATCCGGAGAAGCCTCGGGTTCACAGTACACCTGCTCCACCAGCACGCACACTATCATCGCCAGTAGGAATATCTTCAACGCTGTCGACTTCATGATAACCTGTAAAACAGTTTTTTTAGCAGTGGAACTAACAATAGCTGTTGCATTAAAGGTCTTGTTCGACCAGCTTAGTTTAGGCTAATTTTCTATAGAAGAACGCGGCAAACGAGCAAGCGGTTCACTTGATGTCAAGTGACCGCTACCCATAGGCATCTGAAACAGGCTATTGAGATGCAGATGCGTTGCCTACCTTTAATGGATAGAAGAAGAGATAAACAGCTCACTCATCAGAAACAAAACGCAGAGATATGTACTTCTACTTCACGCCTGTCTTCTGTGAGGTCGAGCCGGCTCAATCGGGCAACGGATGTTGTTTTTGTGGATCACTGTGTGTCGGTTACATAAGGGAATTTTGAAGAGTTTTGCCGACATTAAACGTTATATAGTCTTTAGTTTCTATTTACCGAATTTACGGTAATTACCTACATATGTTCGTTAGGATCATTGTTTTATGCGTTGTAGAGTGGGAGAGTTGGTTTGTTTGGTCGCGTTAATCTCAGGAAGTGCCGGTTGGATTTGAAAAGTTACTTTTGCCTTTGACAGCCTAATTATTAAGGAAAGTTATAGGATATTTAAAAACACGCTACGATCCTAAAGAACCGAGCAGAAAGGAAAGGAAAAGTAGCGAAATAGAGCAGGTACAATACGATGCAACGCAGTGGGTTAAATGAAATGTTAATGACTAAATTTAGTTTATATTATTACGGGTAAATTTGAACATTATATATTTCGAAGTATTAAATTCTTTTAGATTTAGGTAGGTAATCTGCGGCGAGTAACACTGTGGGGCAAAGCTAGTAATTAATAAAGTGGTTTTGTGTTAAACTCCTACCCTATTTCAAGTGGTAATATGATAGTATGAGCATATTTCAATCTTCTCTTGAATACCTGTACTCCAGAGGCACAGGCAGAGATTACGGAGTTCCCTTTGGCGGGATACTTGCACTCTCTCGCTTCTGCATCCATACATCTGTGCATCTACGCTCGTCCGTTATGGGTAACCTATCATTCAAGGGTGACTGCGATACATAAAAGTCAGTTCTTTCAATAATTGTATCTAGTAGATCATTGCAATACTTACAATCAGAATAAAATGAACCTTTCTGTTGACTTGTCCGTCATTCGCCTTTATATAATTTCACTACAACGCATATCTTGTTAAAATTATGTAACAATTTGTAAGCTTGTTTCATGCTTAAATCAATTTGTTTAGATATTCAGAATTCATGTTTAATTCTGCTAACAATTGTATCGATAAACCCATAACAATAGCCCTTATTCAGAACTAAAAAATGTTTCTAAAACGAAGAGGGAGACGCAGACAATGCAGTGCTTTGAGTGAGGCGTTTGTGTTATTATTTGAACTGCATTATAATAAATGTCAATAAATAGATAAAATTGTTTTATTTTTAGTTTTTTACTGAAGAACGAGCGAACGTCTTTATGTTGATAATAATGTAAACAAGATAATATCATTATAACATTTATTTTGAAATTTAAACTTACTATTAACTAAAAATTGCTGATAAATATAATTGTGAAACAGTATCAGTAGAGGTAGACCTAAGAAAACATGGTTGGACTTTTTTTTTATGGTAGAAGGTGGCAAACGAGCAAGCGGATCACCTGCTGTGAAGTGAGCGCTACCCATGGACATCCGCAACAAGCAAACGTGTTGCAGATGCGTTGCCTACCTACAATGGACAGAGGAATGGCATAGACAGGAAAAACGATATTTCCTTTTCCCCGCCAACCCCTTCCCGTCCAATCCTCTTCCCGTTCTCATCCCATCCTTATGAGGAATGGGTGGGAAGGGGAAGAGGACTGAAGTTAGGCCTCCGGCACCTCACTCATCAGACGAAACGCAGAGTACTTCTACTTCACGCCTGTTTTCTGTGAGGTCGTGGTGATTCACCGGTCGAGTCGGCAAATTCGTGCAACAGATGTTGTTGTTGCGGGCGCTGTTGTTATATTGCGATTATTATGGACTGCGTGAAGGATGCCATGAGCAAGAAAGGAGTGAGTGTTAAGGTAACAGTTGATAGAAAGGCGTAAAACTTGTTGCCAAGCCCGCTTGGAGAGGGAACGAGGCAGGTATAGATGATGTGGCCTTAGCTCTGGTCTTCAATAGATATTTTATTTTCTCCTTATGTCGTTACTTCGCTTATTATCTTACATTGTTGACGAAGTTTGAAGAAAGCTAATAAAGTAATATCAAAACAAAGTAAAGTGTATGTGTATTCGTCCGTGTGTATAAGTGACTAAATCAAAATTACACATTACATCTACAGGCGTATAAATTGCCATCGCTACAACTTCCTGATTGTTTAGAAGCTAGAAACAGGAAAACGCGTGAACAAGTTCCATACAACAATATGTTTTCTTGTTTCACGCTTAAATCAATTTGTTTTGACTTGGATCTACGTGTTGATTGTTTTTTTTAATAACATCACGTTTTCAACCTATCAGCTCACGCGGCTCTGCTTGCGTGCAATTTTCTTTACAAAATGTTTAAATTAACTTTGAAATTTCCTTTATTTTAAAGGTTATTACAATTATATAGCCTGAACTAGCTTAGCAGAATAAAGTATGATTTAAAATATACTTTAATGAGCAGTAAACGTAATAGGAATGTATCTATCGCTTATGTCGACATACGTTTTTTATAAAGTATTTTTTGATATTTAAAATAAGTATTACAAATTATTCTTTGCTTCTGGCATCAAACCTAAATTCTGTAACGTAACATACGCCATTTATAATATCAATTTAACATAATCATACTATATTTTAACAATATAAACAAGTTTTTTCTTTCCTCTTATTCCGAGTTGTCTACCCTCCCCGTCCAATCCTCTTCCCGTTCCCATCCTATCCTTAATCCTATCTTTGAGGAAAGGGTGGGAAGGGGAGGAGGACTGAAATTAGGCCTCCGGAAATATATTAAATGCGATCGTGTGTTTGTTTGCTGCGCTTTAACTTCTTAACGAGTCAACCAGTCATCATTAAACTTTGCACACACATTGTCAGGGGTACAGATACCTACTTATTATCTCGCAAAAAACTGCCAGAGGTACAGAACGTACAAACTTCGCGATAATACACGATGTCATTCATGAGAAGATGGCCTCCGAAGAAGGAAAAGTGCAAGCATCGGTTATGAATTTTTAAACATTGTGCTGTTGTCTAGACCTATATCAATTTTTAAAATGCACCTCACTCTAGAACAAGTTGCAGGGAGGGCTTTACCGTGTAGCACAAGTGAGTATCAGTTTAACAGAGCATTTAACAGTGGTAGAGCCAGCAACAACATCTGTTGCACGAATGAGCCGGCTCGACCGGTGATATTTCACTTCCAAGACCTCACAGAAGACAGATGTGAAGTAGAAGTATTCTGCGTTTCGCCTGATGTTTGAGGTGCCGGAGGCTCAAATCTACTCCTCTCCCCTTAATAAGGAAAGGATGGGAAGCGGAAGACGATTTGACGGGCGATGGTGTGGATAAAAAGAGGAAATTTACTTTTTCCTGTCTATTCCCTTCCCTGTCCATTAAAGGCAGGCAACGCATTTGCAACTCCTTAGAAAGCTGCAGATGGATTTTGGTCACTCAATCAGGTGATCTGTTTGCCACCTGCTTCCATAAAAATATAGTTTTGGCGTCGAACCTTCTAGGCGACGTTATATCGACTATTCGCGACCGCACGGTTTTCACGTGAATCTGCTTCGTACTACCGCCTTGTGGTATTTCTCCAGCGGTATTTCCAAACCAATAAGACTTAGGGTTCTTCAAGTGAGCGTACTCCTTAAGCCGGCAACGCGGCTTCCTCATGATGGACGATCTCGTTTTCCCGCTTAAAATGTATAAAGTATTTTATCGTTAATTTGATATTTATAATAAATTTTCAATTATTGGTTTATTCAGTCGTGTCAAATCGTATTTGTTATATAAACTAAGGTTCGTCGCATTGTGTCGCAAGTTGAGGGCTTGGCTCTCAAGGTAAGTTTGTTGATTCCTTTTTAGTAATATCTATACATATAATAAAAATGTAACTGATCGCTGTCTGTACATGGAAGATATTTGAGAAAAACTATTATTGGGGGCCTTTATAAACGCCATAATACCCAATACCATGATTATTAGAATTTTTGTCTGTATGTCTGTGCTTGTTACCGCTAATCTCAGAAACGGCTTAACCGATTTGGGTGCGGTTTTCACTAATGTATTGTTTTAAGTTCACATAACATTTAGTGTTTGTTTTATCTCAATCGGTTTATAATTATAAAAGTTATATCAATTTAACTGTTTTACGGCCATATTGTGTCAACCCCACATACGCGGGAAAGGACAGGGAGATGATGATAAGGTTATGTAGGTTATATAGTATATCCTTTCGTTTAAGTAAAATTGCAGGGCGGGTGAAACCGCGGGGCACAGCTAGTATTTTCATACTTCCATATATTTTAAGAATTGTTCACATTACATATAGTATTGTTTAACTAAACTGGTAAATTATTTTGTAAACTGTAGCCAAAATGGACTTTAGTCATACAGTGCTGACCCCACTTATTAACCTGGGAAAAGGGGATGGTGATGAGTGCTACGCCATTTTGTGACTATTATGTAATTACGAAAGAAATTTATGTAGCGAAAGTGAGTGGCAGTGTTGGTAGGGGGGGGACGTCCTAGGAGAACTTATATCGATCAGATTAGTGGCCTACTAAAAAAGGCCGATATAAGGAGCATCCATAACCGACGAGTATGTATGAGTAGATGTATGAATGTAGAAGAAGAGGGAGGTGTGCCAGGATCGCGCTAAATGGAAACCCATGATCTCTGTCTAGCCCTCTGGGTTACGGGCGTGAGCGCATATTTATATATTGTTGTGTTTGTGATTGTTACTAGTATATTATAGCAGAATTGTAATCTTGCACTCGGATTCTGCTAATACAATAGTATCGCAATGAAGGCGGAAGGCGCGATAATAGTTCAAATATAAATTTAAATAATAGACAAAAATAAACTCTTACGCCATACCAATAAAGTTCAAAATTGAATACAAAACAAATAAATGAAAAGTTCATCAAAACTGTTCCAAATTCAAATAAATAATCAATAAAAAATAAACCCTTGTGCTCTAACAATAAAATTCAAAATTGTATAATAGAATAGTCATGTTCATGCGAACCTATAAGATTTTCCCCTACTTTAACACGGAATTTTGATGCTATTTCCAGGTACAATGATATTCCTAAGAGTGGTGTTAGTCGTTCTGGCGCTGCTGGCGGTAGCAGTGGCCAAGCCGAGCGGCCGACGCAGACTGCCGGACCCCACCACCTCCACAACCACCGAGTTCTTCGAGGAGGTCAAGTCTTGGCACTGCAAGCGGACCAAGAACTGGTGCGGCGCTGCCTGGGAGAGACCAAGGGGACCAGCAGGAGGATAGTGCTGTACTTCGTATATTCGTCACAATAACCCACGAAATTGTGCGTTATTTTGGGAATTAAAACAATAAATATCTTATTTGCATAATAATCTACTTTGGATAATATTTTTATATAGAAGAAGGTGGAAAACGAGCTAGCGGTTCACCTCATACCAAGTGACCGCTACCCATAGACATCTGCAACAAGCTAATGTGTTCCAGATGCGTTGCCTACCTTTAATGATCAGAGGAGGGGATAGACAGGTAAAAGGATATTGCCTTTTCTTATCTATCCCTTCATCCGACAAATCTTTCAAAAAATTCTGATATCAAAATGATGGGAAGAGGAATACTAGAATTACACCTCCGGAACCTAACCCATCAGACGAAAGGCAGAAGTATACTTCTACTTGACGCCTGTTTTCTGTGAGGTCGTGGTATTTCATCGGTCGAGCCGGCGCATTCGAACAGCAGATGCTGTTTTGCGGGCTCCACGTCTGTAATTCTTATACACTTTATGTTATTATTTTTGGTCTAAGTATTTAACCAAATGAAAATCAGTCTGAACACTTTTAACTCAAGAACTACTGAGCGGATTTTCTGATACTGATTTCACCAATAGATGGAGTGATTTATGAGGAAGTTTGGGGTACATCAATTCTGAAGAACTGATACATTACGACGGATATTATTATCGTGTATGCTTTGCTAACCGCGCATAGAAATAAAACACATTGTCAAATTGCAACGTGGAGTTTATTAAAGCTTTATATAAATTATGATTATTCAAACAATAGGAAAGTAGGCGTTAGACATTAGGTTACAGTTGTTATCGGTAGCGGACATGAGTATGTAGCCGTCTTCGCCCCAGTCTTCTCCCCAGGAGTTCTTCACTATCCAGTAGGTGACGCCGTCGCGGACCCCGTAGCCCACCACAGTCACTCCATGGTTTGCTTTATTCTTCTCACTGAAAATAAGCCATGAAAGCCAAAATCCATTGTGGGAGATTCCCTCGTACAAATATAAAATAATTACGCGGTTTATTACATTATATCGCTAATATATCCTACTAATATTTATATTATAATATGCGAAAGTTTGTAAGTATTTATGTTTGTTATTCTTTTACGCAATAACGACTGAATGAATTTTAATGAAACTTTACAATATTATAGCTTATACACCTATATAATACATAGGCTATAATTTATGAAGATATTGTGTGAATTGTCCAAAATATAACGATAAGTGTCAAGTAAGGAGGAAAAAATCCGCCATATGCGAGCTATTCTCGTGTGCGCTGCAAGAACCGTTAGAGTTACACATATATAATGTACAATGGAAATGTTTACCTTCAATAGTCCTACAAAAAAGCCCGCGGCAGGATATATCTATCTTTTATATGTAGGCTATTATCGCCAAAATAGTGAACCATCTATAGGGCGGAGCGAAGTTTGCCGGCCAGCTAGACTTAGATTGTTCTATCGTTCTAAGTGAACGCAAAAATAGGTTCTTAGTAATTTATTCGTTTGAAGATCATCAGCCCACTTTCTACCTGTGTACTTCTTTTAGAGCTTCCGCTTATGTCGGATGTTCTTAAATTATTATTTAATTTTGACATGTCTAACACTACTATGGGTATCGCTGGTCACTCGTATTAGACCATTTGTTTATGGTTAAACCATCATTGTGAAGCTTACCAATCTGTATCATAGAAGATACCACTGGAGTACAAGGTCATATGTTCTCCAGCATATAAGGAAACTACGACCGGTCCGTACTTGTAGAGAACAGTCTTCAGCGCGGCCTCGCTTAGAGGCGGGACTCGAGCGAAACCTTTTATTGTATAAACTTTTGTCATATTCTCTAACTTGCAATAGCCGTCCTGAAATCATTTAATTATTTATGTTATATTAAGTAGAACGGATGGTAGACAAGCCAAAAGATTTTGAATAAGCAGCGCTTCATGGTTACACCTCCGACAAGATGAACCTGGTCATGGTTGCGATAGTGCCAAAGGACAGATCAGGCGATTCATGTAGGAGGCCTACCAGCCATGTTGTTTTGTGGCTGCTTAAGAAATTTAAGTAACTGTAATATTAAGATATCTGACGACAGTTGTATTCTAACAAAATATAATTATATATAGGACATTGTAAACTGCATTCCGTCTGGTGAGTGAGATGCCAGATGCTTAATTCTACTCCTCCTCACCCTTTAATTTCTAAAGCAAAGTTGTGAAAGGGAGGATTTGGCGGGGGATTGATAGGAAAAACATACATCTTTTTTCTGTTTATCCACTTTACTAACCCTCCTCTGTCTATTAAAACAAATGCAACTCATTAGTTTGTGGTAAATGTCTATGCTATCGGAATCACTTGATATCGGATGAACTTGATGCTCGTTTACCAACTTCTTGGATGGCTCTGGATGGGTTAAATTTATAGACACCTCTTGCAAATAGGGTCCATATTCTTGTTCAGAAGGAATTCCGTGTGCAGCGATGTATTTTAAAGCTCCGTCCACCAGGCCACCCTGACAGCCTATGTTGTCACTGCAAAAATATTATTATTATTAAATATTAATATTTAATCAAATATTAATTTTAAATTAAATATATTTATTTTAAATCAAATATTAATTTTAAATTAAATATTAATTTTTAATCAAATATTAATTTTAAATCAAATGTTAATTTTTAATTAAATATTAATTTCTAATTAAATATTAATAGTCTTACATAATACTAGTCTATATCTTCACCTCCACACGGAGTGAATTTATCTTTTAAATATTATTTTTTCCTGAAAGGATTTAATTTTTTGAAGTGAAAACATCTTAAGCCCCGTAAGACGGTATGGAGTTCAGGAAAAGTCTTAGGCTGGGTCCAGAGTTTTCTTCAGTAATTCGTGTTTCACTACATGATACACTCGTCTGGACGAGTATCTCATGTAAAACACGAATCTTACGTGTAGACGGCACTACGAGCCTTACATGTAACACTTGTGCTTGAATAATACCAAATAAATGAAAAAAAGTTAGTCGAAACTGTTTCAAAAGCAAATGAGCATGTTGTTGACTCGTGTTTCTGACTCGCGAACCTATAAGATTTCCCCTACCAAATGTCGTCTGATGCGTCTAATGAAGTTTTCACTTCAAAAATAGTTGAACATTATGAAAATTACCTCCACCCGCAGTCTATCAGGGACTGCTCGCTGAGATGTATGTTCCTGCCACCATTACTCCTCGCCAGCGCACCTTCCACCGCTGCTGTCGACGAGAAAGCCCAGCATGATCCGCAACTGCCCTGATCTGTGAATAGTACGAGGAAATTTAAATTAAAAAATTGATAATAAATAAATTACAGCTAGGAACCGCCTCGATCTCGTCAGCTTGCAAACACACGTCAAAATCGGCCCATTCGTTTGGCAGATGACTTTCACCATTGTAAATCTTCAACTCATGTAGGAGCGCAATGTATAACAGTGGTAGAGCCCGCAACAACAACATCTGTTGCACGAATGGACAGACTCGACCGGGGAATCACCACAACCTCACAGAAGACAGGCGTGAAGTAGAAGTACGTTTGCGTTTCGTCTGACGAGTGAGTTGCCGGAGGCCTAATTTCAGTCCTCTTCCCCTTCCCACCCTTTCCTCATAAGGATAGGATGGGAACGGGAACAGGATTGGACGGGGAGGGGGT